>CAJPVJ010000597.1:0-22500 GCA_905397405.1 Oppiella nova
AGGTACACATTTACACCTTTACAATAAAACAGAACGTGAAGGTCGTAAAATTGGTCATATCACCCTGATGCCAAATGATGCTGCTGAATTAACGACTTTATGTCGTCAATTGGCGAAGATTTTACCGAATCCATTGTCATTAAGCGAAGATATGAACATTTAAGCTCGATTTTGTATGTAAAAAAAGCGGTCAAACTATTGCCCGCTTTTTTCTACTCTGCTGTTCTGTATCATGATGCTCCCCCTATTTTATCGCTAAGCAATGACCCAAAAATGGATCATTTTCTGGGGCTATAAAAACAAGAATGATGAAAAAACAGCTTCAATAAACAGAAAAACAAGCATCTATTTTTAAATTCAAAGTTCAAATTTAAAGGGTTTAGAACATTTGAATTCAAAAGTATTAACAGCAAAATCCAAAAAGTTATCCACTTTGAATTTAAATTAACTTGAGGGTGTTTTTTGAATTTAAAACTTTAAATTTAAACTTTTGCTTGCTCGAAGTGAAAATAACGACTGTGGATAAGTTTTGACTCACCAATCCAAAATCCAAATTGTGGATAAAAATAAACACTTAAGCGAGTTTTGATGGGATTGAGTGGAATTTTAAATTTAAATCTAAGGTTGCTAAAATAATGATGTTTTGAATTCAAATTTGTGTGAAAGTTTTGAATTTAAAAAATGATAAGTTTACTGGGGTGTGGATAACTATATTTAAATTCAAAACAGTGAACTGGGAATTATGAATTTAAAATCAAACAATGAATTCAAAATTTACGTTTTTACATCTGTCATTTTATTCACAGACTGCTATGGTATTCACATAATTTAAATTTAAAACCATTTTGTGGATATTATGCGTCATTTAACTTTGATTTGTGGATCTGTTTTGTTGGCAGCATCGCATGCCAATGCTGAATTAATCATTAACGGTCAGGCTGTGTCTAGCTCACCAATCACAACAACACCGAATACAAGCTATACACCCAATTCTAATTTTCAAAGCTGTATTGCAAATTTACGTTCGCAAGCGATCAGTTCAGGTGTTAGTGGCACAACCTTTGATCGTTATACGCAAAATCTAACGCCTGATTATTCGGTCATCAGTAAACTGGATTATCAACCTGAGTTTTCAACACCGATTTGGGATTATCTTTCAGGTTTGGTCGATGAAGAGCGGGTAGAGAAAGGCCGTCAAATGCTGGCTCAGCATCGTGAAGTTTTAAACCGTGTCTCAGCGGCGTACGGTGTTCCAGCAGAAACGGTTGTTGCTGTTTGGGGTGTGGAAAGTAATTTTGGTGACATTTCAGGAAAATATCCTTTATTGCAAGCGTTGGGAACTTTAAGTTGTGAAGGGCGTCGACAAAGTTATTTTCGAGGTGAATTCTTTGCCACAATGCGTATTTTACAGCGAGGTGATTTACGCGAAGAACAGTTAAAAGGTTCATGGGCAGGGGCATTTGGTCATACTCAATTTATGCCTTCAACGTTTGAAGAGTTGGCCGTAGATTTTGATGGTGATGGTCGACGTGACTTGGTTTCAAGTACTTCGGATGCTTTGGCATCAACAGCAAATTTTTTGAAAAAACGTGGCTGGCAAACGGGAATGCCGTGGGGCTTTGAAGTAAAAATTCCAGCTGGTGCCTCTGTAGGTGGCGAAAGTCGTCGTAATAAAAAATCGTTGAGCACTTGGGTAAATCGTGGTTTTACTCGTGTTGATGGTACTCCAATCATTCAAGGCAATTTATCGGAGGGCGCTCAGGCTGGTTTAATGATGCCTGCGGGTGCAAATGGTCCAGCATTCTTGGTGTTTAAAAACTTTGATGCAATTTATTCGTACAATGCAGCGGAAAGTTATGCATTGGCAATTGCGCATTTGTCTGATCGTTTACAAGGCAAGGGCGGTTTTCAAACCGCATGGCCAACTGACGATGCAGGAACATCTCGTACAGAACGCCGAGAAATTCAAAATTACTTATTGAAAAAAGGCTATGCGATTGGCGATGCAGATGGTTTGATTGGCGATAAAACGCGTCAGGCTATTCAGCAAGAGCAAGTGAAGTTAGGGTTGAGCCCAACAGGTCGAGCAGGGCAACAGATTTTAAAAGCTTTTAGAAATGAAGCGGCAAAGAATATGATGCGTTAATCAAACAGTTTTGCATGATTTTTGCGAAAAACCTGATGAATAATCAGGTTTTTCTTTTATGATGTAATTTATAAATTTTAGAAAGTCATAACAATGAATAATGAACTTTTAATCAGAAGATTTAACAAAATCAAACTTCCACAGGGACAGTCGAGTCAGTCTATTCATAAATTAATCAATTTATTGGCAAACTTTGAAAGAATTGGTTTTAGTTGCTCTGAACAGCTCTGCACTGAAATATTAAAATTGTCTGATACGCAATTTGATGAATTTTATAAAAATACTTTGGGTTGTATTAAAAAGATGTATGGGGCACATGTGAAATATAAACCCATGTATCCAAATTTTCCGCAACAAGTATATGAAATGTCGGAGTCAGAATTATATCAAAATGCATTTGCCCATTATCTTGGTGATTTTTTGGGAATACGCCTCTTACCTGAATATCAAATTGAGCCTAGAAAAGCATTAAACAAAAGGATTCTCAATGTATTGGATCTTGCGGATGGCACTGAATTAACCACATTATTTTCAAACCTGTTAAATACAAAAAAATCGTTAAATCAGCAGGATCATGCAGATCTTATCTACTTAATAAGAGATTTTGGATCTAAAGGGTTGCAATATTTGCCTGAAAAATTTCAACATAAAGAAGTACAGGCGATAGTCAGCGCTCAATATTTGAGTTTGCAATTATGGGCTGTGCAACAGTTACAGCTTCATGTACAGACTTCAACTGATGTCTTACGGATTTATGTTGCATTGTCAGATGGTGATGTCAGTTTAGCAGAACCTTGTAAATTGATTTCTTTGAAAAAGTCTCAACGACGAATATTACTAACTTTGTTGGAAAACTGCCTAAATATTCAGGAAGATTTATTTCGTTATCCAGAACCGTGGAAACGTGTGATTGAGCGGATACATCCGTTTAGTTATCAAAAGCATTTTCCTAAAACCTGTATAGCATTTCAGCATATTTTTGAAAATAAAAAGCCTGAACGGTTCAGCCAAAAGATAGAAATTGCATTACAAAGCCATCAATTTGAAGATGTGGTGAAACTTTTAAAACAAAGACCAGGAGAGTTTGCGCGTAGGCTGCAGCACTGTTTAAAGCAATTTCCTGTACAACAGCAACAATTGCTTGATGCATTTAAAACAGTTATAGATGCAGTGCCGATCGCTTTGCTGTTTCAGATCAAGCACTATTTTCTGCAAAATCGAACTTTAAAATATCGAACCTTTTTCCCAAAAGGTCAGTCTGCCAAAGTATTTGCAATCAAAAATAATTTAGCGCCTTTGTCTGCAGTCATAACGACACAAATAACAACCCTATGTGAGCAAAGTATTATTCAGCGTTTCAGTAAACTCTCACCATTAGGTGCTTGCTATCTGGATGATCAGTTGAAAAATTATAGTGTACCTTTTGCGCAACGAGCAGCAAGTAAAGCATTGAAAACCATTGCAGCAGGGAGCCGTTTAGCTTTGGATATTGGCAATACTGTTCGGTTTTTTATTTATTGGAAAGATACTGACTCAGAAAGGGTGGATATAGACTTATCCGCATTGGTTTTTGATGCAGAACATACAGTAAAAGCAACTATTGCTTTTTATAATTTAAAAGAAAGTTTTGCAGTGCATAGCGGTGATATTACTTCAGCACCACAAGGTGCATCTGAATTTATTGACATTGATATTTCAAAGGCATTATCTCTGGGAGTTCGCTATGTGATGATGAGTATCAATAGTTATACCCAGCAAAATTATTGTGATTTACCTATTTGTTTTGCTGGTTTTATGATGCGAGAGGATGCACAACAAGGTCAGATTTATGAACCAACCACGGTTCAGCATAAATTTGATGTGACTTCAAAAAGCAGTTTTACCATTCCACTGATAATTGACCTAGAAAAGCGTGAAGTGATTTGGACAGATTTGGCGATGACAGCTACGCCAAGTATCGATAACACCGTTTTTGGTCATTTATCCAGTATGTCGCTGATGCAGTATGCCATGACAGAAAAAACTTTCCCGAACCTCTATGATCTATTTGATTTACATATTCGAGCTAGAGGGCAACGTGTCACTGAACGAGTTCGAGCAGAACATATTTTTAGTGTAGATGAAGGAGTTCGTCCTGTAGATATTGACAATATTTTAGCCAATTATTTATAGTGTTGCTGAGGGCTATTTCGTTGCTTCCTTCTACTCTGAAATTAGTGACAAAGCTTTCCCTCACCAAATGTTAAAAGGTCTGCATAAGCAGACCTTTTTTTATGTGGATTATTCAATTGCGAAAGGATCAATTTTGACCGCTTCTAGGACATCTAAAATGACGGCGGTAACATCCTGCGTATGATCACGATCATTAAAGATTTCATAGGCTGTAATGGTTACATCGGTATCGCTAGGTAACTGTTTTTGTTCTTCTTCAATTAAATGTTGAATTGGCAATAAGGTCTGTTTAATTTCAAGGTGTAGAACATCTTTAAACTCGACATTGTCGTCTTCTAGTTCAATGATTTGTTCGTTGAAATAAGGCAGCAGAATTGAATGGAGATAAGGTTGAAGTTCAGTAATATCAAAAATTTCAATATCACGAGTTTGCTCAATCGTGCTGATATGATCATTTACTTCTAAAATAATATGATAATAGCTCACAGTCATCTCCTCAATTTATTGCTTCAGGGATTCACAATAACATGATTTTGCATAAAACTGATTTAAATACATAAATAAATTATGGATTTAAAATTGATAATCATCGCTAAATTTTGCTTATCGTTGTCTTGAGTTTAGCATGGCTAAATCCGCTGTGGTTAATCTAAAATTTTTCAAATCTTGTTCTTTCATCATTGGGTACATGAGTGCTTTAGGATCATTATTGTGTGCTAAGCCCAAAGCATGCCCAAGTTCATGTGCAATCGTGACACGCAAGTCTGCATCCGAAGCAAATTCATAGATATTAATGGTTTTACCATCGAATACGCCTTTATCAAATTGGCGTGGTTGGAAACGGCTATTAAAGTGATCCACAGATTGATTGTATTGTTGATTGACAGCGTTGAGCTGTCCAACTTGACGGTTTAATTCATAGACTTTTTGATTATAAATATCTAACTGTTGTTTGAGTTGATTCTGCTCGATGATCAGTTGATTTTTCTGCTGATCTAACTGCAATCTTGCTGTGGCATCTAAATTTTGATGGGATTGATTAAGGGTGTTGATCAACTGATTATACTGGTCAACTTTACTTTGATAATTGGTTTTTTGCAGATCCAATTCATCATTGGTACGATCTAATTCAGCGTGAAGTTGCTGAATTTTTTGTTTTTCACTTTGTGTATATTGTTGAGTATTTTGCAAAATACGCAACTCTTGGTTTCTGGCGCTAGATTCCGCTTGGCGTTCATCATAAATTAAGTTAATCGTCAGCTTGGCATGATCATCATAAACAAAGAGACTTTTCATGGTCCCTAGATGCCAAATATCGGTGGCTTGTTGTGCCAAATTTTGTACTTGCTGTTTACTGACATGAAAACGCGGATCTATTTCGCCAATACGATAACGTAAACGGGTATCTAAAGGATGCGTGATACGATCAATGGCAGAATTATGATTCAATTGCGGATACATCATGCGCTGTATCGCAAAATAAGCAGTAAAGACAATTACACAGAGTAGAATCCAAAAACGCATGATTGATTTAAAAAAAATTGTTGTTGTGGATAATTTATCTGAAAATGTAGGAATCGCAAATGCTTAAACAAGTAAAGCTTGCGTGATCAATACAAATATTGATTTCAAATGATGATGTTTTTAACACTCAGCTTTAGGTGGAAAACAATGATATGAATGGAACGCTGATTTTAGGCTGGATTTCTCTAATCCTTGGTATCGCTTTTTTGATAAGGGCTTTCTACAGTCTATTTCTTATATTTCGATCACGTTTAGTGCTGGACTTAGCCTTAAATCAAAAAATTAAAAATTTTAAAATCAGCAAAAAGGGTGGCTATGCAATTTGGCAAGAGGGTCCATTATTTAAACTTGCACCTATGCTATTGATTCATCCACAAATCACCAACACAGATCTTCAGCAGATTGTGAAGCTATCACCAAGTATTGCAAGAGCAAGTAAAAATGGTTTTTCTCGTGCTTCAATGCTAATGTTTTATTGTGAGTTGGATGTTGGACACTATTGTTTAGAGGTACTCGACGGTTCGTCATTAAATCCTATCGAAGATAAAATTTCTCAGGCGATCACCGATCATTTATCCATTCAAAAACAACCTGACAGTCTATACAATTTACAGATACGTGAAAGCCTGAGCAAAAAGCAAAGAATCATCATGATCATTTGCATATTTGCAGGATTATTTTTGTTGATGAAAGGATTATTTACCATCATAACGCTGAGTTTGGGCATCGCGATGGAAGGTTCATTCACATAATCAGTTTATTTAAACGTTAAACAGGACTTGGATATCAATAAATAAGAGAATAAAAGCAAAAACACAGAGTAATCGATTCATCCAAACAGATCTTTTTAAATATTCAGGGCTGATATATAAAGCTTTGAATTGTAAAGGATGCAACATGATATAGCTGATTTTCTGTTTAAATACCGGAGTGACAGATTGTTGTTGTTGCTTTAAAACCACTTGGCGCAGAATAAAAGCATTTAGCCACCAGAGTATAAACAGAATGAGTAAAATAATGCTGATACTCAATGTCAAACGAATCCAACCATTCTGTTCAAAATAGGCAATTTCAGTATAGAAATGGCTCATCAATACAATGCTGACCAGTAACATGGTGCGATAAAAAGTTTGCCGTGTAAATTCAAGGTGCAGAGGATGATTGAGCTTTTGTTTATCCGCTTTACTCACGATTTTCCCTGCAAAAAATGCAAAACCATGACATAGAATCTCTAAAAAGAGATATAAGCCAATGCTGATGGCAAGCGTTTTATACATGATTAATCATGTTCAAAAATAGGTCGATATAGTGATGGAGTCACTAAAATCATCAATAGAATTCCAGAACAAACAAAGGCCAGATCGTTAAAAATCGCTGCATAACTGGTCATGTAAATCCAGTGCATAAAGGGCATAAAATAAATCAGAAATATTGGGAAAAATGTATAGAGATAAGCTTTTCTTGCCCATTCTTTTTTTAAACATAAACCAAAAGTGATGATGAGGATGATTAAACCTGCAATCGACATCACTCCCAATTCCCAAGCTTGCGGGTCTTGGTAAAGTGTTTTATCCAGAAGTTCTAACTCGGGTTCAGTACTGTATATATCGATGACTGCTGCAATGATAGGCAATATAAATTGCGCTATGATCAAGCTGTAATACACAGTATTGGATACAGCAGGAGAGTTTTTCATCATTTGACTCATTATTATTGTGATAATTAAGATAAAAGATTTAGTGAAGATTGGCAATTGATCAATAAGAAAAACCACTCGATGACTGGAGTGATTTTTCGAGCTTTTTTATAGCACAATATCACTGACGAAATGTTGCACCACTTCGGTTAAATCTTTGGAAAGGTAGTGTTGTGTATAGGGCTGTTTAAAATGGGCATGGTAAGCCTGTTCCGAGTCGAAGCGTTCCCAAAGTAGTAAACGAGTTGGCTCTTGTTGGCATTGATGCAGTTGAAATAAGCTACATCCCGGTTCTTGTTGAAGAGTGAGCTTACATAATGCTTGTAAGGCTTCACGGGTTTCTAAGATTCTGTCTTTATCTTTAATTTTTAATTCTGCGGTGATGTAAAAACCTGAACTTAACATTGTCTACTCCTAACTCAAATTGTGAGTCAAAAATATTAACTGCTCGAGTTCACTCTAGCTCAAGCATTTTTTGTGCATATACTTCAATTTTATAGTCGACAATGCTTTGTTCTTGCTTGAGTCTTTGAATTTCTTGTTTTAATTGAACGGAATGGGCAATAAGAAGAGCTTGTCTTTGTTTTAAGGTTTGCTCTCCTTGTAGTCGAAATTGGGCAAAATCTTGCATTTTTTCTAGAGGCATGCCTGTTGATTTTAAGCGTTTTACCCATTCAAGCCATTCCAGATCAAGTTTGGTATATACACGTCGCCCAGATTGATTACGGTGGATATTTTTCAGCAAGCCTATTTGTTCATAATAACGCAGGGTATGGATAGAGAGTCCAGTTTTTTTAGAGATATCAGAGATAAACAAAAGTGATTCCATAGCTTTACGGATAAAAATAGATCATAACGGATAAAAATAGATTATATAAAAAAAACCGCTCAATCTCTTGAGCGGTTTTTTAAGATTAAAGTGACAAATTATTTTTTGTCATCTTTAACTTCAGTGAATTCAGCATCTACAACGCCATCATCAGCTTTTTGCTGTTGTTGGCCTGCATCACCACCGAATTGGTTAGGATCGAAGCCTTCAGCGCCGCCTTGACCTTGAGCTGCTTCATAAGCACGTTGAGTGATCGGCATAATGATGTTTTGTAAAGCTTCAGTTTTAGCTTTAATTGCATCAACATCATTTTCTTTTGCAGTCACTTCTAACTCAGAAACTGCTGCTTCAATTGCAGTTTTTTCATCAGCAGTGACTTGTTCGCCAAGATCTTTCACAGCTTTGTTTGCAGAAGCAACTAAAGCATCAGCTTCGTTACGTGCTTTTGCAAGCTCTTCAAACTTACGATCTTCTTCAGCATTTGCTTCAGCATCTTTGATCATTGCTTCGATTTCAGCATCAGACAAACCAGAGTTTGCTTTGATCTGGATCGATTGTTCTTTACCAGTGCTCTTGTCTTTTGCTGATACTTTTAAAATACCATCAGCATTGATGTCGAACGATACTTCAATTTGTGGCACACCACGTGGCGCAGGTGGAATGTCGCCTAATTGGAAGTTACCCAACAATTTGTTTTGTTGAGCCATTTTACGTTCACCTTGGTAAACTGAAATATCTACCGCTGGTTGGTTATCTGCTGCTGTAGAAAACACTTGAGATTTCTTCGCAGGAATCGTGGTGTTTTTCTCAATAATTGCAGTTAATACGCCACCCATGGTTTCGATACCAAGTGTTAATGGTGTTACGTCAAGTAAAAGTACGTCAGTTTTGTCAC
The DNA here is from genome assembly GCA_905397405.1 of Oppiella nova. Taxonomy (NCBI): domain Eukaryota; kingdom Metazoa; phylum Arthropoda; class Arachnida; order Sarcoptiformes; family Oppiidae; genus Oppiella; species Oppiella nova. The sequence goes on from CAJPVJ010000597.1 coordinate 9,263, forward strand.
CAGACAATACCGCACCTTGAATTGCAGCACCAATTGCAACAGCTTCATCCGGGTTCACATCTTTACGAGGTTCTTTACCAAAGAACTCTTGTACTTTCTGTTGAACCATTGGCATACGTGATTGACCACCAACCAAGATCACGTCAGAGATGTCAGAAGTCGAAAGACCTGCATCTTTAAGTGCGATACGGCAAGGCTCAATTGTACGCGCAACTAAATCAGCAACTAAACCTTCTAGTTTGGCACGTGTTACATTCATCACTAAGTGTTTAGGACCAGTTGCATCCGCAGTGATGTATGGCAAGTTAATTTCAGTCGAATTAGATGAAGAAAGCTCAATTTTAGCTTTTTCAGCTGCTTCTTTTAAACGTTGTAATGCAAGTGGATCTTGTTTCAAGTTGAAGTTTTGCTCTTTCTTGAACTCTTCAACCAAATAGTCGATCAATGCATTATCAAAGTCTTCACCACCAAGGAATGTATCACCATTGGTTGACAATACTTCGATTTGTTGGTCGCCATCTAAGTCAGCGATTTCAATGATTGATACGTCAAATGTACCACCACCTAAGTCATATACAGCAACTTTACGGTCGCCTTCTTTTTTGTCCATACCGAACGCAAGTGCAGCAGCAGTTGGTTCGTTAATGATACGTTTAACTTCTAGACCAGCAATACGACCAGCATCTTTTGTTGCTTGACGTTGTGCATCATTGAAGTAAGCAGGAACTGTAATAACAGCTTCTGTTACTGTTTCACCTAAATAATCTTCCGCAGTTTTTTTCATTTTTTTCAAAATTTCTGCAGAGATCTGTTGCGGCGCAAGTTTTTTGTCGTTTACTTCAACCCAAGCATCACCATTATCAGCTTTGATGATTTTGAATGGTGCAATACCGATATCTTTTTGTACTGCTTGGTCTTGATACTTACGACCAATTAAACGCTTGATTGCGAATAATGTATTCTTAGGGTTGGTCACTGCTTGACGTTTAGCAGATTGACCCACAAGAATTTCGCCATCTTTATATGCAACGATAGAAGGTGTTGTACGGGTACCTTCAGCATTTTCAATCACTTTAACTTTATCGCCTTCAAGTACAGCAACACATGAATTCGTTGTACCTAAGTCAATACCAATAATTTTAGCCATAAATCAAATTCCTCTAAATTCTTTTGAATCCCTGGTTTCCTCTTTTTGCAAAGGGGAGTTAAAAGGGATTTTCTTGTTATCCGATATGAGAGCCATTCAAAAATTTTCAAGTCATGATTTGTGAAAATTCATGAAAATATTTTTAAAAAGCTCCTATTTATTACGCTTATTGACCAACCATCACCATTGCAGGGCGAAGTAGTCGACCATTTAAGGTGTAGCCTTTTTGCAAAACTGTGCCAATTTGGTTGGCTTGTGCATTTGGGTCGATCCCGACAGCTTGATGTAAGTCAGCGTTAAAACCATTGGTTGTGTCTGCTTCAACAACACCGAATTTTTCTAAAGTGGTGAGAAGTGATTTCAAAGTCAGTTTTACGCCTTCGAGTACAGGTGTTTCTTCATCACCACCTGCAAGAATTGCACGTTCAAGGTTGTCGACAGAATTTAATAATTCTTTCGCAAACTTTTCTAACACAATGTCTTTATGCTTTTCAGCATCACGTTGAATACGTTCTACACTTTTTTGTGCTTCATAAACTGCATTTGCAGTACGTGCTTTTTCGAGTTTTAAGCTCTCTTCAAGATGACTGATTTGAGCCTGTAAAGCTTCAACGGTAACTTCAACCTGTTCATTTTCAGCCTGAGTTTGCTGTTCGGCTTGCTCGTTTTGAATATCTTGGGCTTCTTGATTCTGCTCAGTTGCCATTGATTTACTCCGTTTAAATGGGTTCTTAAACATGTACAGTCCTTATCGGCAGCAGTTTTGCACTGTGTTCATTTTTGAACTGCCATGATCGTTTAATTCATTAATGAATAAGAAATGTGGGCGAGCCGCTAAAATTCAAGCAGTTTTAGACATTATTTAATGAAATTCAGTGAAAAAAGCGGATCTAACAGAGAAATCTTAAAATTTAAAGATATTTTTGTTGGAATAATCATCAAATCAATGATTATTTTTTTAGATTAAAAATTTAAATTTATGAGGAATTGATGCGGTTATTGCTTAAAAATGATGAGTAAATTCAAAAATTAAAATTGAATGAATAGATCAAAATACTTAACTCACATGTAAAACCGATTAAACTTATTGAAAATAAGGCTTTGCGAAAAAGCAATAATTTAATTATCATGCTTCATAGATTCTATGGCTGTAGTTTCTTTTTTTAGTTTGAACAATGTTTTCATCGCTTATCCAATCTTCTTGGGTAAGCTTTTTTTTGTCTTGTAAAAACCATTAACAATGTAAGTAATGCGAAACTTTTATGGTAAAAGTATATCTTTTATTAGATAGACTTTTGCCTAATCGCATTCAATCCCATCAAAAAATCCAGCGAAATGAAACAAGTATAATGAAAAATAAAATAGGTCAATCTAAATCATTGATTTAATAAACTTTGCATAACTTATACGGCAATACCTTAAAAGTCTAACCAAGCTTCAACGAAGTTTGCAGAAAAAATAGCAATCATAGTCAGCACGACAACGCAGTCCTGTGTTGCCGTTTTTTGATAGAGTGATAAAGGAATTTATGATGAAAAAATCAGGTCTTATTTTTATGCTATTGGCTGGTGTTGCGGTCATGAGTACGGCGTGTACATCAAGTGAAACAACACAAGCACCTGAAACGACCCAATCAGCACCAATGAGTTCTGCAGATCAACAACAATCGGCACAAACTTCGACGGTAGATCCGACTCAACAAGGTACTGCTGTTGAGGGCGATGCGACGATTCAGCAATCACAACCTGCTCAAGCAACCAATGACCCAAGTTTAGTTGAACAACCTTCAGCTCAATAAGTTTTAAAATAAAAAATCAGGCAATTTATGGATGCCTCCATTGCCTGATTTTTTATCAATAACTTTTGAAGAGATGTTATTCACCCGCCAAAGAACATTCAAAATTGGTTCGATCTACAGTACAACGTGCCCGTTTAAGCACTGACATCATGGTCGGATCGTAAATACCTTGTCGGGTTAAATCCATACGTCCATCTCGTAACAGCTTTTGATATTTTTCAGTATCTACTTTACTTAAATTCAAACGATATTTAGCAGGAATGCCTTCTTCTAAACGTTTGACCATACTGAATTGACGCGGAAGTTGCTTGATAAACCAGGTTCTAGAATCATTGCCAAAAGTAGCTGGGAATTTTTGAGATCTAAACACCAGATCAGCAGTAACATTAAGCACTGGAAAATTGATCAATGCACCTTTAGAGCCAAGCCCTTTTTCCATTTCTAAAGGTTTAAATGCATAGGCTGGTGCCCCCACCATTGGTACTTCACCTGTATTAAACTTCTTAATAAAATTGGAAATATCGGATGGAACAGGAATTGCTCCAACACGTTCAACCATTGCAATCTGTGCTTTGTCATACGCCAATACCGCAAATTTTTTACCTTTACCTTTTTCAATGGTATTGATGGCTCGATCATTCACAAAGATATAGGCAGGGCCAATTTGACCGATTCCACCAATTTCTATTTCTTCATTGTCTATCTTGGTTTTTAAGCGTTTTACATTACGTTTATCCAAGACAAAGGTAATCGCTTTGAGCGCAATGGCATTGGTTGGAACACCACCCAACGCATCAATAGATCCTGCGAATTTATTGTATTGGCGTGCACGCATTGTGGTGATATAGGCAGCATCACATTTACCATTTTTAAAATCTTTATCAGCAAGCTCTTCATTTTGGTAAGCAATGAGCTGGACATCGGTATTCCATGTTTTTGCAGCGAGTGCCCACTCTTCCATCATTTTATAGGATTCACCAGCTTTCCCTAATAAATCAAAAACACAGATTTCTTGTTTTGCTTGAGAGGTACTTGATATTCCTAATAATACGATTGTAGTAAGGGCAAGAAATTCCTTTTTCATGTTATATCCTTATACTTAAAACGCGTTTTATTTATACTAAATATAGTAATTTTATTTGAATAAAAATAGAGTTTTTACTCTATTTCCGATGAATAAACCATTGAATAGCTTACTTAATGTGATTTATTTATCTTAATAAAATATTATTGTGATGTTATTTTGATATTGTTGTGATTGTTGGTGTGGGTTTAGTGGCTCCATTAAAATCTTGTTAATTTTGATCGATCTAGAAAAATAAAATAGATTTCAAGTTTTGTTAATCAATAAAACGTATAAGTAAATCTAAAAAACGTATTTTTAATAATATACAAAAAAACCGTACCATGAACCTGATTCCCATCTCTTTTTATTTATTTTAGTCCACACATTGATCATGAAATTTCAGCAACTGATTTTGCTTTGCTCAGCTATAAGTTTATATAGCTATAGTGGTTTGGCAAATGCTCGCCCTATCGTCATTGGTTATCAAACCAACATAGAACCTGCAAAAGTTGCACAGGCTGATGGTGTGTATGACAAAGTGATTGGGGAAAAACTGGATTGGCGCTTATTTAATAGTGGTGCAGAGGTTTTAACTGCATTGGCTTCTGGTTCTGTAGATATCGCACTGATTGGCTCAAGTCCGTTAGGGGCAGCTGTTGCCAATAATTTGCCCATAGAGGTGTTTTTAATTTCTACCGATCTGAAAAGTGCGGAAGCCTTAGTGGTGAGAAATGGCTCAGGAATTAATAGTCCTCAGGACTTGATTGGGAAAAAGGTGGCCACGCCATTTGCTTCGACTTCCCATTACAGTTTATTGGGGGCTTTGCAGCATTGGAATATTAAAACCAATCAAATACGGTTGTTGAACCTAAAACCAGCTGAAATTAATGCAGCATGGCGCAGAGGCGATATAGATGCAGCTTTTGTCTGGTCACCTGCACTTGCCAATATTAAGAAAACCGGCAAGGTCATCACAGATGCAGGGCAGGTTGGGCAATGGGGATCTCCTACATTTGAAGTTTGGGTAGCACGTAAAGATTTTGTACAGAAGCATCCTGATGTCTTAGCAAAGTTTTCAACAGTAACACTGAACTATTACCAATCTTATAACCAGAATAAAAGTCGTTGGACTGCCAACTCGGCTGAAGTGCAAAAAATTGCCAAAATTACCGGCGTAGATGCTCAAGATGTGCCAGCGCTTCTTGCTGGCGCCGCCTATCCAGATCGTCAGGCGCAATTAAGCACTCAATACCTTGGTGGGCGGACCACACAAAATATTGTCAACTCAGTGAACTTTTTAAAAGCACAAGGTCTGGTGAGAAAGGTTTCTCCAAATTATCAACAGTTTATTAACACGCGTTTTATTCAAACATCGAAATAGAGATCGGAAGTATTCATCATGGCTGTATTGACTGTAGAACATGTACAAGCACAGTATCCGGGTGCTGAACAACCGGTACTGAAAGATGTTTCATTTCAGCTGGGCTCTGAGCAACTGATGGTTGCATTAGGTGCTTCAGGCAGTGGTAAAACAACCTTATTAAATCTGATTGCTGGATTTACTCAGCCACAAGCTGGCACTTTAAAACTGGATGGTGAAGCAATCGTTGCACCTAGCCGAGACCGTGGTGTGGTGTTCCAAGATGATGTTTTATTGCCTTGGCAAAATGTAGAAGACAATATTGCTTTTGGTTTAGAGCTTGCAGGGGTTGATAAAAAAACACGTCAAACCCGTGCACAAGCATTACTTAAATTGGTGAATTTAGAAGGCTTTGGTCAACGCCATATCTGGGAACTTTCAGGCGGGCAGCGTCAACGGGTCGGTTTAGCACGTGCTTTGGCTTCTGACCCTAAAATATTATTGATGGATGAGCCTTTTGGTGCTTTGGATGCGTTTATTCGTGAACAAATGCAGTGCTTATTATTAGATGTTTGGAAGAGTACGTCCAAACCTACTTTCTTAATTACCCATGACATTGAAGAAGCTGTTTTTCTGGCAACAGATCTGATTATTCTTGCACCAAATCCTGGGCGAATTGTGGAAAAGCTGGAGTTGGATTTTGCTAAACGCTATGCCAATGGCGAGCCAGCACGAAGTATTAAATCAGATCCCAAGTTTATTGAAATGCGAGAGCATGTGTTGAGTTGTGTATTCATTCAAAATAATCAGGATCAATACCATGTTGCTCAGAGCGACCAAGCTCAAGTGGAAAAGGTGGAGTAATGACAGCACAATTAGACCCTAAATTGATCCCTCGTACAGTTGAATCTCAGACTGTGGCGGTGAAGGTTCCACGTGAAGTCAATATTACTTTGATCAGTAGTATCACGATCATTACTTTGATTGCAATTTGGTGGCTGGTCACCACTTTAGGCTGGATTGATGCTTTATTCTTACCATCACCAACCGCCGTGTTGCAGCGTTTCAATGATTTGTTCAGCAATGGCTATATGAGTATTAGCTTGTGGAGTCATATTGGCGCAAGTTTGGGTCGTATCGGCACGGCGTTGATTGCTGCGGTTATCACTGCGATTCCAGTGGGGATTGCGATTGGTCGCAATAAAATTGTGCGGGGTATTTTAGATCCCATCATTGAGTTTTATCGTCCGATTCCACCACTGGCGTATTTACCTTTGATTGTAATTTGGTGTGGTATTGGTGAATTGTCCAAGGTACTACTGATTTATCTGGCAATTTTTGCACCGATTGTTATCGCAACAGCAACCGGTGTCCGTTCAGTCGACCAAGCCAAAATTCGTGCTGCACAGTCTTTGGGTGCAAGCCCAATGCAAATTATTAAACATGTGGTTTTACCAAGTTCTTTACCGAGCATTTTAACCGGTATCCGTATTGGTCTTGGGGTGGGATGGTCGACTTTGGTGGCAGCAGAGTTGGTTGGCGCCTCAGAAGGTTTAGGCTTTATGGTGCAATCATCTTCACAGCTTTTGGCTACGGATGTTGTGATTGTCGGGATTTTAATTATCGCTGTGATTGCCTTTATTCTGGAAATTGGTTTACGTCGTTTGCAAAAGAAATTAGTCCCTTGGGATAAGCAATCTCAGTAAGTTATTTTTCGCTACATTTTTCGATAGCATATCGCCATATTTAGTTTTAACGTTTTAATGATGCATTGCCTTTAATACATCGTGAGATGATCGAGGAAGAAATGAACGCTGTTGTTTCAAATATTTTTAAAGTTACCCCATTAAATCCAACGATTGGTGCGCTGATTGAAGGTGTGAATTTCAATCAGCCTTTAACACCTGAACAAAAGGCTTTGATTGAAGCAGCTTTATTGAAACATCAGGTGATCTTTTTCAGAAATCAGCCGATGACTGCACAGCAACATGCAGCTTTGGCGCGTCAATTTGGTCAGTTACACATCCACCCAATTTACCCCAATATTCCAGAACAACCAGAAATCATGGTTTTAGATACGGAATTTAATGATTTACGGGATAATGCACTGTGGCATACCGATGTGACTTTTCTTGAAACACCAGCAATGGGCGCAATTTTAAGTGCAAAAAAAGTCCCTGCATGGGGTGGAGATACGCTTTGGTCAAGTGGAACAGCGGCGTTTGAAGCATTATCCAAACCGATGCAAGCGATGTTGTCTGGTTTAACTGCAACACATGATATTGCGCGTTCATTTCCAGTAGATCGTTTTGGTGGTGATCCTGCTGAATTAGAAAAGCTAGAACAGGCTAAGAAAAAACATCCTCCGATTAGCCATCCTGTGATTCGTACTCATCCTGTCACAGGTCGTAAAGCTTTATTTGTGAGTGAGGGTTTTACCACACGAATTAATGAACTCGAAGCCAAAGAAAGCGATGCTGTCTTGAAAATGTTGTTTGAACATATTCAGAAACCAGAGTTTGTAGTGCGTTGGTCATGGCAGGCCAATGATGTGGCATTTTGGGATAATCGTTGTACCTTCCACTATGCTGTTGATGATTACCGTCCTCAGCACCGTGTTATGAATCGAGCCACTTTGATGGGTGATAAACCTTTTTATCAAGCAGATTAAGGTTTAACTTGTTATAAAAACCAATCAAATTTGATTGGTTTTTTATTTTTGAAACAACTGAATTTGAATACAACTTTTTGAAACTTCAATATTTAAAAAATACATTAAAGAAAAAATCATAAAATGAGCTGTTGGTAAAAGTATCGGTATGCTGTGTTTGTCGGTGTTCACAAAACAATTTGAATATTCAAGCTCTGATGAAACCTTGTTGCTGAGCAATAATGTTTAATTATTCATCAAAATTAAACAAATGATCAACATACTAGGCCATAAATATTTATTGCTTGTTGGAAATATCATGTTGATTAATAATAAAAAGCAAATCATTTTGCTGAGTGTACTGTCTACGCTGTTGGTTGCTTGTAATGATGATAATGATCATTCAAATACTGAAAAACCAGTAGAGGCAAAAGCTTTAGAACTGAATATCTTGCATATTAATGACCATCATTCACATTTAGATGAAGAAAGCATTAAATTTAAAAGCAATGTGGGGACAGGGGATGAAGAGTTTAGTGTTGCAAGTGGTGGATTTGCACGTGTTGCAAGCTTAATTAACCAACTTGCAGTAGAAAAGAAAAATGCTTTAAAAATACATGCTGGTGATGCGATCACTGGCGATTTGTACTATAACTTAACGGATGGTAAAGCAGACGCAGATGCAATGAACACCGTTTGTTTTGATACATTTACGCCTGGTAACCATGAGTTTGATTCTAAAGATGATGGATTAAAGAAATTTATTGGTTTCTTGGATCAAAGTTCTTGTAAAGACAAAACCCAAATTTTAACGGCCAATGTCAGTTTTGGTGCATCATCACCACTGTATAAAACCAACCGTATTTTGAAGTCACAAGTGTTTGAAAAAGAGGGGGTGAAATTTGCAATCATTGGTTTAACGGTTGCCAAGAAAACCAAAAACTCTTCGCAACCGAATGCTGATACATTATTTGCAGATGAAATTGAAACAGCGCAAAAAGAAATTAATCAATATAAAGCGCAAGGCATTAAAAATATTATTCTTCAAACCCATGTGGGATACGACTTAGACCAACAGTTGGCAAAATCACTTACCGATGTTGATGTGATTATTGGGGGTGATTCACATACATTATTGGGCCCTGACAGTCTTAAAAAATATGGCATGACACCAGAAGGTGCTTATCCAACACAGCTGAGAAACAAAGATGGTCAATTGGTCTGCGTTGCGCAAGCTTGGCAATACAGTTATATCGTGGGTGATTTAAATGTGAAGTTTGACAAGAACGGGAATGTCGAAAGCTGTAGTGGGACACCACATGTACTTATTGGCAATAACTTTACCCGTACCGCCAAAGACGCAAAAGCAGTCACCGAAACAGAAAAACAAGCAATACTGACGCAATTTAAAACAGATCAGGTTCCATTTACTGTTGTAGCACCTCTACAAAAGACCTTGGATGTTTTAAAACCGTATCAGGAACAAAAGAAAAAATTTGCTCAGGAAATCGTAGGTCAAGCCACAGATAATCTCTGTTCACGTCGAGTTCCTGGTACACAACGTGATGTAAATCGTTCAACACTCGGCGATATCTGTAATAAGAATACCCATGTCGATCAACATGGTGGAGATATTCAACAAATTATTGCTGAAGCGTTTTTACAACAAGGAAAGACCTTCTTTGGCGCTGATATCTCATTCCAAAATGGTGGTGGTGTCCGTGAAGATGTTGCTTTAGGGGATGTGACAGTTGGTAAAATTTATAATGTCTTACCGTTCAAGAATACATTGTTGCGTTTAGATTTGACGGGTGCTGAAGTTAAAGCCACCTTAGAAGATGCAATAGATGGTGTGATTGCCCAGAATAATACGGGTAGCTACCCATATACTGGTGGTATGCGTTGGAATGTTGACTTTACCAAAGACAAAGGCCAGCGTCTTAACCAAATACAAGTACGTAATGCATCTGGGCAATATGAAAATCTTGATCTCAATAAGACTTACAAAGCGATCACGATTGATTTTCTTGCCAATGGTGGTGACTACTATACCACCTTGAAAACCATTACTGGTGAGCGCCGTGTGAATGTTGGCTTAGACTATGCGGAGGCTTTCCTTAAATATGCCCAAGGTTTGGCTGGTCAGACAGGTCAAAAGAAAATTAATAAATTAGCAACGGCTGAATACAGTACCCAGCTATTTATCGATAAAGCAAAATAAACTGAAACAGACAATCAAAATCCCGCTTCGGCGGGATTTTTTCGTTGGTTCATTGATGAAAACTGACAAAATCCTATGTTGGTGATGAATAAATAATTGCAAAAATCCATGCTTAACTTTAAAATAAGCCAAAATTTAGCCACGATGGCTTAAATAATCACAATGACAAAGCTAATTTTCTTTTCACTTGCCTCTATTTGATCTTGTAACGTTGCCTTTTTGACAAGATTGTTTACAACCACTGACTGGTTGCAGGATAACCATAATATCTTGATTGAACCCATCATTTTAAGCAGGGTGCTTAAAATGTGATTTGAATCAGCTGTTAAATTCAATATTCGGGAGAAAAATCATGTTGTTTAACGTATTTCTCATTTTGGGCTTTGAATAGACCCTATACATTTTTAATCGTTTAAATTAAACGAAAACAAACCTTATTTTAAAGAATATACATGTTCTGAGGGATGACTTTGCTTGCAGAAAATGCAAATTGAAAAAAGTTTAGCCTTAGTCATGAAAAGAAAAAAGTGAATATATGAACGAATATATTAATCAACCTTTTGCACAAAATATGCATCAGGTTGACGTAGCGGATTTTGCTGAAATTTCTCCGATTGTAAAACTTTGGGCTTTTCGATTTTTGGTCGAGTTAGGCGGTGCAAAAGAATTTATTTCTGATCATTGCTTTAGTCATCAATGGATTGCAAAAAAGTTAGGTTTTTCTGAAGCATTACTTGCAGATAAGTTCGATGAGCAAGCTGCTTATCAGGAACTCAACCATTTGCATAAAAATAGCCAACAGCAAAATTTATTAGATAATTTTCAGTTCAATGCTGAGTTGCAATATAACCTAAAGTTAATACAGCAATTACTGGATTTAAATGCTGTTGAAAGCACGCTTTTAGGCTTTATCGTGATGTTAAACAGTGAACAACTTTTAGATGATATTGCGGATACCATCGGTGAATTGACTGCGTCTAAAACCATACGTGCTTTGGCTGTAGTTTTAGATTTGCCTTATGAAGCAATTCGTCAGGCTTTGTCTGTACAAGGGCGTTTACATCGCAGTGGCTTAATCAGTGTTCAACAACACTATCGTAATTATTTACGTGGCAAATTGAATCTGGTGTCAAACCAATTGGCCGATAAGTTATTGGTGAAAACCAATGATGTGATGGATCTGTTTGTTGGAACCATTAATAAAAGTCAGCCTGCTGAATTAACCTTACTGGATTATCCTCATTTACACACTGAATTGACTTTACTCCTAGCTTACTTAAAGCAAGTCAAAATGAGTAAGCAACAGGGGGTAAATATCTTCCTTTATGGCAGTTCAGGTACAGGAAAGACACAACTGTGTAAGAGCCTTGCAGATGAAATGTCGGTGCAACTTTTTGAAATCTCCTGTGAAGATGAAGATGGTGATGCAATTTCAGCCACAGGGCGTTTATGTGCGTATCGTGCAGCGCAGTGCATTTTCGACAGTCAATCTGCTTTATTGATGTTTGATGAAGTTGAGGATGTGTTTAATGACACCGAAAATGGTGTGGGGATGAAAAGCACTGCGCAAAGTCGTAAGGCTTGGGTCAATCGTATTTTAGAGCAAAATCGTACACCAACGATTTGGGTGTCTAATTCCGATCAGCTTGATCCTGCGTTTATACGCCGTTTTGATATGGTGCTTGAAATTAAAGTGCCACCTAAAAAACAACGTAGAAGCTTTATCGAACAACATTGTGGTCAAGAACTTAATCCTTTGTATCAGGAAGCCTTGGCCAATGTTGAGCAATTATCTCCAGCAATTTTACGCCGTAGTTATCGTGTTGCCAAAGCGGCTCAAATGCACAATGAGCATTTAGTGGTACAGGAAAGCATGACCAAATTGGTTTCCAATACCTTAAAAGCACAGGGTCATCAAGGCATTAAATTGCAAGATAGTAATGCTTTGCCCAAGTTCTATGATTTGAACTATATCAACTGTAAGGTGAATCTTGCGGAGATCGCATCAGGTATCCAGCAACATGGTTTTGGCCGGTTATGTCTATACGGAGCATCAGGAACAGGTAAAACTGCATTTGCACGATGGTTATCTGAAACCATCAATCGACCTTTACTGATTAAGCGTGGTTCAGACTTAATTTCTGCTTGGGTCGGTGAAACAGAACAGAACCTTGCTAAAGCGTTTCATGAAGCCGAAGACTTACAGGCAATTTTATTGCTGGATGAAGTAGATGGTTTATTACAAGATCGCCGCCAAGCAACCCGCTCTTGGGAAGTTTCTCAGGTAAATGAGTTTTTGGTTCAAATGGAAAGCTTTAATGGCATCGTGGTGGCGACAACCAATTGCTTTGATGAACTTGATCAAGCTGCATTACGCCGTTTCGATTTTAAAATGCATTTTGATTTTCTAAATTATGCACAGCGTTTGGCTTTACTGGAAAATGTCTGCACACAACTCAAACTTGTTGTTCATGAAGCCGATATAAAAGTAAAGCTGCAATCTTTAGATCGTTTAAGTGCTGGAGACTTTGCGGTGATTGTACGACAGTCCTGTTTTCATCCTTTTGAAAATGTGGATTCTATTCTGCAGCATTTAACAGATGAAATGACTGCAAAATATAAAAGTGCACAAAGTATAGGATTTACCGCATCAAATTGATGTGGTTTTTCTTTTTGAATCCTGATTCAGTTGAATAATGCTCAGATTTTGTGATTTGAGGGTGGAAAACAAAGCATAAAAATAACTTTAATATGAAAAAAATAATGAAAAATGCTTAAAAAATAGATAAAAAGCATAAAAAAACACTGATTTTGAGGAAAAAACGCACATCCGATAAGAAAGTTTAAAAAAAAGGGTTGTGTTGGGTAAGGAATGCTGTAGAATGCACATCCATCGGCGGTGATGTTAAATAAAACTTCTGATAAATCAGGCACTTGATTAAGTTGTTAAGATTTCGAATTGAGATTTTAAGATGAGGTTGGAGTTGGGTTTGTTA
>CAJPVJ010000598.1:0-22459 GCA_905397405.1 Oppiella nova
TATATAAATGTGACTTTGTTTGCATAAAATAATCTTAAAAATGATGTCAAAAGTGTTTTTATCATTTTTCCACTATTTTCATCCAGATCTGAGTTCAAAGACTAGAAACACTAATCATAACTAATCACATTAAATAAACAATTAATTGTGTAAAAATCACTTTTGCATTAATTGAAAGTAGGATTTTTTTAAGTGTATTAGCTTACCAGTCAAATTGTTTAATGTTGAGCTACAGTGATTTAATATACAAGTAGTGTCTCGTTTCTTTCAATTGTGATTAAAAATATATACTTCACTAAACGCCCCTTAAAATTATTACATATTCACGAATAGACACATCAATTAAATGTCACATTTTATTTGTATCACTTATAAAAACCTATGAATTTTATTCTATGTTTAGTACTGTATTTGATATCATTTCTTAATATATTTCGCATTCACATTTTAATATAAAATTATATATACAGTATTTGATACACCTGTGTTTAGGGTAAGCGTAATAATATTTTTATTTTTAAAACTTTTAAACCGTATTTTACAATACATATAAATTAACGTAATTTAGTATACTTTCAAATATATTAGCGCCAATACATGCATAAAATGAAACCCTCCCTAGCAACTTTGAAATACTACAAATTTATTTAGTAATGAAAATTATTGTAGTGACATTTATTATTAAAATTATTAAATTATTTAATACTCTTTTGTTAATAGACAACTTATAAGTTGTTAAAATAAAATATAAAATTAATACTATAAATTATAATGACTAACGTTACGTGATGACATAGTTATAATACTTCATCCGTTCTATAATTTCACAATTTATTTGCATTCCTTATTTGTAATTAATATCTCATTAAAAAATTTTAATTAAAATAACAATTAATCAAATGTTTGCGCAAATACTGATACAAATGAATAAATTTAAATGACATTTAATTTATTTATTAAGCCATGAGTTTATTAATAACTCGAGTCCTGGCGGCGGTTGTATTATTCTTATTGACACTTCTGGTGGGAACAGTACCGGTGCTGTGGTATCAGTCATGGGTCCGACGAAAGACACGACAGAAACCAAGAGATCAGACCTCCGAAGACAAGGACGACATCAAACTTTCCTCTAATTTTTACGTCCAAATAGTGACACAAATAGGCGGAGGAATACTATTCTTCACGGTTTTCGTGCATATGATACCTGACGTGAGAAATAACTTCGAGGTATACCTCAGGAGTAATCACTCGATATTCAGTAACGGATCCGACGGACATAATGCCACAAGTATTGAAGATCTGAGGCTTCCGTATCTGGAAATTGCCATTTGTTTGGGATTTTTTGCCATTTATTTGACGGAAGTAGTGATGCACTCATTGCTGGACAGGAGAAAGACTGGGTATATATTAGACGACCAAACACTTGTCAATAATAATACCGTTATTAGTAATCGTGTAAAATCTGATACTACTGTCAGCCACGGCTCCTATACCTCCAGTGTTAAGGAATACGACGAGACGTCGGCTATACTTAATGGAGAGCATACCCGGAGCTCCCGGCGGAACAGTAGTCACAGTATAGGCAGTGATATCGTTATAGTCATTGAACACAGAAGTGAGTCAACTATACCTTTGAATGATTAGTTATAAATTGTGGATAAATAAAAATATTTGTGATTTGTAGGCACTGAAGACATTCAGATAAACAAGCAGTTAATCTCACGATTTCTTCACGGATTAGTCATAATCTGTACGTTTTCTGTTCACTCCATATTTGACGGCATATCCATAGCGGCCCGACAGCACCCGTCGGAAATATGGACAGTATTTATAGCCATCGCCTCCCATAAGCTGATGATAGCGCTGATTATTGGGGTCGAGTTATACGAAAAGTGCCAAAACTTTCTGTTTGTCGTCTTTCATATGACTGTCTTCTCCATTATGTCACCCATCGGTATATTTGTGGTGATAGGGGCCGAGCGGTCGGTCCAGTCGGCCGACCACGAGGCCAATCCGGTGGTCATACTGTTGAGTGCCATCGCCTCGGGAACTATACTATACATTGTTTTCTTTGAAATACTCCAAAAGACTAGAGTAGACAAACTCAAGCCATTCATGCAATTCATTTCAATGGCCATTGGGTTTGGGCTTATGTTTGGTATAACCACTACTTTGAACGAGGATTAGGTGTTAGACCATGAAATCATTGTGTCATTTCTTATCATAACATTTGACTAATTGTTTATTGATTGGCAATCAATGATTGCATTCAACACATTATTTTTATGATTGTATTTATTTATCATTAATGTATTACGAGATCTTTTACTGGATTTATCTCTAATTGTATATAAAATTTTAATAACTATTTATTACGAATAAAATTAAGACAACTTTATATTAATATAATGTGTGAATAAATTCTTAAGTTATGTTAACTTATTAATGGCATCAATCAGATTTAATTGAATAGATTTGAAACGTGGTGTTGAATTAGATTTAGGTATCTTTTGAAAGTCACAGCTGTCTGTCCTCTTATCGGCGATTGAGTCCAAGTAGTCTAACACCGGATCCATTACTTGTTTGATATGATCTGCAACACGTTTTTGTACACCACTTGACTGAGGATACTTAGGTATGGTCTCAACTATCCATAGCCTCACATAACTTAATGAGTAGTTTAAGTCAAAAACTTAACTAGTAATTTAATAGATTAGATAAAAATTTTAATTTAAAATACCAAATAATTTGTGATAATGTGATGCGAGTGCCGGGACGGGAGGCCTCTATGAATGCCGTCTCTAGAAATCGTCGATAATCTTTGGCTTCAAAGCGCTTTTGATTCAAAATCTGTGCCTGTTTATCGCCGGTGCGAACCATTGGGGCCTTGGCTTTGATACACTCAGACTCAGGTATGAGTGGCGATGAGAACAATACCTGTGCCGCTTTGGATACCTGTTTCTTACCAGGGTACTCTTTTTCTACCGCTTTAACCAAGTCGTCCTTCAAATCACTAAAATTTTAATTAAAACTTGAAAATTTATTAGTTATAACTGTCTATGATATTTACTTTAAGTTTATATCGCATGCTTTATTAATCTTAGTGATGGACGGGTAGCTGAATCTGGGGTCACCGTAATTGAACAGAAAGGCCAATTGATGGTTTCCTCCACATCTGCCATCAACTCCTTTGAAACTATCGTTAATTAATAATTAATAAGCAAAGATTAAACTGTCTTTTTGTAACATACATGTGAGTAAAATAAAATAAGAAATAAAACATCGAGTAAACATTGCTTTCAAATTAAAATACTATTAGATAGTTAATTAATTAAAGACATTCAATATTTACTGTATATTAGGATAGTGTTTATAAAAGTGATTTGAGTTAATTAAGTTTTTATAGAAAGTATGTCATGCATTATATCAAAATAATTATTACTACTGTAGTACTAATATACAAAAAAACAGAATAAAAATTTATTACAAAATTCATTTTATTATTTATAAATTCAAATTGCAATTTATCTATGAATGACATGATGTGATAAACAAATTAATAAATGAATTATTTGTTCACAATTTTGCAGATCTTTCTCTCTGTTCACTAATGGCTTCACTTAAGGCACGACACAAAACACCAACACTTTTATCATTAGCGTTGACACCGAGAAAACCGATTCTCCATATCTTTCCGGCTGTCGGTCCCAAACCCCCAGCGATTGTGATGTTATAAAAATCCGACAAATGTTTAACGACTTCGTTGCCATCAATANCGACACAAAACACCAACACTTTTATCATTAGCGTTGACACCGAGAAAACCGATTCTCCATATCTTTCCGGCTGTCGGTCCCAAACCCCCAGCGATTGTGATGTTATAAAAATCCGACAAATGTTTAACGACTTCGTTGCCATCAATATCATTGGGAACGACAACCGCCAAAATGGTTGGCAGTCTGTACTCCGGCTTCTCCACCAAAAACTTTAGCCCCAGAGATGTGATGTGTTTTTGCACAAACAGACTGCACTTGCCGTGCCTTTCGATGGTGTTGTATAGGCCGTCCTCCGCCACTA
Organism: Oppiella nova; assembly: GCA_905397405.1. NCBI lineage: Eukaryota > Metazoa > Arthropoda > Arachnida > Sarcoptiformes > Oppiidae > Oppiella > Oppiella nova. The sequence continues at coordinate 4,078 of CAJPVJ010000598.1, forward strand.
TAGCCAGCGCTTCCCTCAGCCCATACATGAGGGGAATGGCGGGCGTGTAGTGATAGATGAACTGATGGTTATTATCGTCGTCCAGACCCCACGCTTTGGCCAACCAATTGATGTCCATATAATAGGAGTCGACATCGGTTTTGCGGTTTTTTATACGTCTGACGGCACCACTGCTTAGACTGATGAGTGAGACCCCGGGCGGACCCGACAGTGCCTTCTGTGCCCCGCAGTATATGCAGTCAATCTCCAGTCGATCCGTATTAATGGGTGCACTGCAGAGGGACACCACCGCATCCACCAGAAGTAGACACCCATTCCGGTGACATATATTTCCGATATTGTCCAATGGTTGCAGAGTCCCTACACTCGAGTCCCCGTGACATACATACAGGAGCTGTGGTTTGTGTTGTATTACGGCCTCTGAAATAATAGTATAGTTTACGTGAAGTTTTCAATTTCTAATGATATGTCCGGTAAAACAAACCCTCGATTTGCTTCAAATCAAACACATCTCCCAAACGATTGATTTTCAGTTCAATCACTTTATAGCCACGTTTACGGCCCATGAGTGCCACCCGTTCCCCCCATAGGCCGTGCACTAACACTAAAAACGTATCGCCCCTTTCAAGGAGATTACAAATGCCTGTTTCCATAGCACAGGTACCCGACCCGGTAATGGCCAACGAGTATTGGTTGCGAGTTTGAAATACGTAGCGAATGCCAGCCGACACGTCCCGGAGCACCTGTAGTTAAAATTAATATAATATTAAATCTATAATGTTGTAACTTCTTAATATTATTTATGAACAAACCTTAAAAAACTGCGGATCCATATGATTAACAACCGGTAGACCAGTAGCCGCCCTAACCCTAGCGCTAACATTGGTGGGCCCGGGAGTCATGTCAACAGCAAGTTACTAAAGGTCACCAAATGAGTTGAGTTGGCCTCCGAATTATAGGAGGAACGAGTGTAAGTTCAGAACGCTATATATTAAAAGTGAGTAAAATACTTTAATTTTGATTAATATCACATAAAATACTACAATAATGTCAAACACCAAATACTTTGACGAGTTTTGATTAAACTACTGATTAGTTTAGGCTTTTATATACAGTTTAGTTAAATGAGAAAACGTGTAAACAATCTGATTATAGGCGAAAGTCTGGTTCACTTAATCTGTTGTTTATTATCGAGGACTTAGACCCAGAATTTTTGCACTAAAATGTATTTTACAAAATGGGTCCACTTGCCCTAGGACCTAGGTTGTCTTAAATGATTGCATACTTTAAAACTATTATTGTGATTTTGAAGGTATTTTATAAAATATATCGCCATTCATATAATGAGTACAAAACAACTGTAATTTATTGAGTATTTACAATTGCTTAAATAAATACTATAGAAAACTCTATTTTAATTAGTACTAAATATACTAAATATAAGTGTAAAATTTGTTTTTGTTATAATTTTCAATGAAAATCTGAAACATTGATACTGAACGGGTATGATACTAGATAACAAACTAATAAACAAATTACAATAATTTTATAACCAGGCAATAAACTACAATTAAGCCAAATTTGTATAACTGATTTAATTGTTGGCAACAATTTCCAACGTCTAAAAAGGTATGAGTCTCACAAAGACCCTGTTTTTCCATTATAAGTAATAACTACAACTCAAAGTTTAGTTTATAAATTGATAATTATTGATTGAAAATAGGTTTGTGATATGTTTATGAAATATACAATATTTTATTTTTATTTTCAATTTGATTCAACAATTAGTTGTTACAGTATTTAATTGGGAATAGGAATGGCCTCAACGGCGATGCTCTCTATTCCTTGCGTATTTTTCCCTCTTGCTATTTTGAAATAACCATGGTCACCCCAGGAGGCGCCCCATGAGTTCTTAACGATCCAATACTTCTCATTAGTCTTGGAGTCAACGCCGTAACCGACAATCAGTACTGAATGGTTGACCTCAACGAAGGGGTTGTACTCTCCGTTGTCGTGTTTGACAGGAGTCGGGCTATAAATGCCGGACCCGTACGACACAAAGTCGTCAAACATGCCGTACTGGAAGGACACGGCGAGGGGTCCGTCTCTGACTAGTGATATCCGCATCAACTCCTCATTACAGCCCCCGTAATACCCGCCCACATAGTTATAGTAAGCGGTGTAATACCGTTCCGCTCCCTGTTTGGTCCCACATTTGGAGTCCACTCCCTTATAGGGGTTATTGGCTTCAAGAGTAAGACCGAAATCTTGTCCGTATTTGCCCTAAAAGTGAACATAATTTTTAATAACTTTTATATAAATAATATTAAGTGAGACACACGTACAGCGGTCAGGTATGGGAAACCTCCGGCACAGCCCTGATTATAGGCCGAACAGCTGACCACATCTTGTTCCGAGAGATCAACTGTTTGTTTATTATTGGTCACCACTTTTAGCCGCCCCTGAAATTTTAAATAAATAAATATATAATAAATAAATAAATAAAAGAATGTAGACATTATGTGAAAAGAACTGTATCAAATAAAATGTTTTAGTCACACAAAAATGCAAATAGAAAATTGATTATCAAAACATGAAAACACATGATGAATATAATTGGGATGTTAGATATCATAATTTACTATGAGAATTTAATATGAAATATCAATTTACCTCGATCATACCCAACGACCCGAACGCATAGCAACTGCCACAACCACCTCAATATATCAATAAAATATATTTAAGGTCTTTTAATGTTAACTACCAGTCCATACATACCCTGGTCTCTAACGGGTGTCACATAACTAACTCCACTAACATTTCTCCAATCATACGATTCCGGCAATTCATCGGCCAGTCGTCGCACTTCTTCGGTTACCGGTGCCGGCGATGGATAACTAGATTTATCACAAGTTTTATAATTAGCATTGAGTTTAAAAGTATAATTAAAAGGTTTTGCCTAAATATCCTAGAATTAGGTCCTCCGTGCATGTTATGCATATACTTCAGTGACTTTCCCTCAAACTGCGGGTAATGTTTGGCAGTCCATGAGCTCTGGATTGAGTTAATTTTGGCGATTGTGTCGGGATTTTGTCTAAACACACCATTACTGAGCGCTTCGGTATCGACGAGATAATGTACTTTCTCTGTGTGTTGTCCGGTGACCCTCTTTCCCTGATAACAGGCCCAGTTGTGGCCCAACACGTCGTGCGACCAACCATTTGTGGTTTGGTTGCAAATGTTGATCACTTTTGTGCCCTCTTTCTTATAGTCTGAGAAAGCGTAGTATTTGCGATTATGGACAGTCACTTCAAAACCCTGATTATAGATTAGGGTCCATGTGCCTGGTGATCAAGGCAATTTAATATTTACATTTTTACATATAATTTTAGTTTAGTATACAAACCATTGTGTCCAAACTCGTCGACGGCAATGTTAGGGTACTGGAGCTCAATCTTAATTGTATTGACCAATTTCTGAGTGCCATCGCACACCTCAGTCCTTTCAGCAGACCTGGATGACTCTGAGAACTCCCAAACCCCTTTGATCTCCTCGTACGTACAGTTAACGGGTGTGTCGGCCCTTAACTGTTGGACACAAACCGCTAGTAATAAGACACACAGACTATGAGTTATTTTCAACATTTTGTTATAATCTCTATTAATAATAAATTATGCTTTTATATATAAATTAGTTAAATCTATTGATAACTCTGTTGGAGAGTTAGACTTAAGACAATCCCATTATGTTATCAAAAATAGGTTTCAAGAAAATTGTCACAATTCTGCAATAAAAATCGATATTTAGTTTAATTGCTTTACAAATAATAAATATAAGAGTCAAACTTTAGTTTATTGGATAACAGATATTATTATCTGATTACAAGTGAAGTGAACATATCTTTGTTCTTTAAATCTAATCCAATGTCATATCTAATTGTCATTGAATTCACAATTTTTCTTAGAATCCATTCACTGTATTGTTTGTTTGTCTGAACTTATTTCGATACATCTGTTATGTACTCATAAATTAAAACAAAAACATATCAATTTTAAGATTCTCATAAAATTAAAATACTTTTCTAATAATTACCAAAACTGTTATCATGCTTCAAACACTTAATGCACTCAAGGAACTTTATAAAATTATGGGATCATCAAATGACAATGATTTTAGATGTCAGACAATATCAGGGACACCTAATACTGTACTTTTTTGTTTTAAGTATTGTACTTTTAAAGCTTGAACAATTCTTATATTATATTTTAAAATAATTAAATCAAACAATCACTAGAACTGATTCACAAATATATTTTATTTATAACATAAATCAGATTAAATATTATGATTAGGGATAGGGATGGCCTCGACGGCGATGCTTTCAATATTGCACTCATTGTTTCCACGACTGATCTGAAAGTATCCCTTTTGTCCCCAATTGCCGCCCCAACTGTTTTTGACGATCCAGTACTTCTCACCCGACTTAGCGTCGGTGCCGTAGCCCACGATCACCACCACGTGATTAGTGATCGCAAACGGATTGAATTGAGCGTTACTTTTGGTGTGTCTATAGACTCCGGTTTTGTAGGCAAAGAGGTCGTCGTAGGCCTCAAATGAGACGGCGAGGGGTCCGTTGTTGACCAGAGCCAATCTCATCAGCTCCTCATTGCAGGCCCCGTAAAAACCACCCACGTAATAGTAGTGAGCCGTATAGTAACGCTCAGCATTGGCTTTAGTAGTACAGGGGTCGTTACGTCCCGTGTACGGAAAGTTAGCCTCAGGTGTCAAACCATAGTCCTGTCCATATCTGCCCTATAGTTATATATTATTTTTTTAATTAAATTATTTTTTGGTACTGAAAATAATATATTGCTTACGGCAATGAGGTACGGGAAACCTCCGTCACATTTCTGGGAATAGGCCGAACAGCTGACCACATCTTGGGTCGAGAGCACCACCTTCTCGGTGTTGTTGGTCAGCACTCGTAGCCTCCCCTCTATCATACCCAGCGCTCCGAAAGCATAGCAACTGCCACAACCGCCTATCAATTAAGTATAGATTATGGACATACAGTACTGTATTTAATTTATATAACAAGTATTATATATTTTTTAAAATAAAATTTACCTTGATCTCTAACATCTGAGACAAAGCTGACTCCATTTACATCTCTCCAGTCAAAGTGTTCGGGTAATTGTGCTGCCAATCGGCGAACTTCTGGGGTAACGGGTGCTGGAGATGGGGGACTGGATGTATTGAATTTATATTTTTTTATTAAACACCACTTAATATATTCATAAGACTAGGACTCACCTCAAAATTCTAGATTTGGGGCCGCCTTTCATCAAATACATATCGTTGACTGACTTTCCCTCAAACTGTGGGTAATATATAGCGGTCCATGAGTTTTGAATTGAGTTAATCTTTTTAATCTCTTCATGACTTTGAGTGAACACGCCGTTCATCTGCGGTCTCTCATCGATGTATGTCTTGGGCTCGTGACCACCAGTAGTCCGTTCCCCTGTATAACAGGCCCAGTTGTGGCCCAACACGTCGTGAGACCAGCCGGGACTCGTGCGGTGACAAAAACTGGTCACTTTAGAGCCCTCCTGTTTGTAGTCTGAAAATGCGAAATACTTTCTGTTGTTTACGATCACTTCGAAACCCTGGTTATAGATCAGAGTCCACGTGCCTGTTAGGGGTTGATAAATATATTGACAACTATTTTAGTATAGTTTCATATCTGTTGGGCACCTTTATTGCCAAACTGGTCGACCGCGGTGTTAGGATATTGCAACTCAATCTTCACTTTATTCACCAATTTCTGTGTTCCGTCGCATTTCTCGGTCCTCTCGGCCGACCTCTCGGACTCCGAGAACACCCAAACCCCTCGTATGTCTTCGTACGTACAGTTGGCCGGTGTGTCGGCCCTCACGCCCACCACCAATACTAATACACACAAACAATAGACTATTTTCAACATTATCTACTAGTTTTTTATATGAATTAAATAACTATTGAACTTTTTAATTTATATACTGTACTGTATTTTGGTAATAGTTGCGATAGCAGTTATAAGTGTATTAATAATGTTAAGTACTGATTATAATATTAATGATATAAATGATATGATAATAATTATAAAGCTTATTTTGTTAATAATTTCAGACAAACCGTGAAATAATTTTTTATAACACAATGTAATTGAAATCCTAACTCAGACCTCAGAGTATCCAACACCTGATTTAAAATAAATGGTGAAATGAATCTGTGTTTATTAAATCTATTTATTAAAGATTATTGAGAATTTATTGAAATTATTACAATAAAATATATGCATAACAAATTGATATTGGTCATATAAAATGGTAATTCTTAAAAATAATAATCAAATCATTACACTACAGAATATTTTCCTTAATCGATAGGATTACTTCAAAGTTAATAATTTATGCACTTATTTAGTTAATAATTAAAGTACATCATGCACATTTTCAAATTGCTAATAAGATTCTACTACAATTCAAGTATTATAAAAATGATTTTAAGAATTAAACAAATGTATTAAAAATAATAATATGTTTTCTAATATTCAATATCTCTTAAGGAATAGGAATGGCTTCGACGGCAATGCTCTCTATATTACACTCATTACCGCCGCGACTGATGCGGAAGTACCCACTTTCCCCCCATCCCGTTCCCCAACTATTCTTAACAATCCAGTACTTCTGTCCATTTTCGACGCCATACCCCACGGCCAGCACCGCATGATTGGTGATCTCAAAGGGTTCAAACTGGAGACCATGTGTGACACCCGTGTGCTTATATATGCCGCCCGAGTATGACATGAAGTCGTCGTACACTTCAAAGGACACGGAAATGGGTCCCTTGCGTACCAGTGCTAACCGCATCGCCTCCTCATTACAAGCGCCGTAATAGCCGCCCACGTAGTCGTAGTGCGCGGTGTAATAGCGTCGACACTTTTTCTCGTGGCACTGGTCACTGGCACCTGTGTATGGGAAACACGACTCCGGTATTAAACCAAAGTCTTGCGCATATTTGCCCTGACACATTTATTACAGATTTTTAAAAAATGATAATTACAAGTATAATTAAAATAATTTTATATTTACTGCAATAAGATATGGGAAACCGCCGTCACATCCCTGTGCATACTCTGAACAACTGACCACATCTTGCGGCGACAGTATTTCCTGAACCGTATTATTGGATTGAACTCGGAGCCTGGCCTATTATTTGGTTATATATATGGTTATGTTAAGTTAGGTTAGGTTAGTAAGCGTCTCATTGTGTCATATATACCTCAATCATACCCATCGATGAAAACGCGTAACAACTGCCACACGAGCCTACAGTATATTGTAATACAATATAATTGCCATTAATAAGAATTTGTGTCAACAACCCATACCCTGGTTCCTGACGGGCGACACATAATTAACTCCACTAATGTTTCTCCAATCAAAGTGGTCGGGCAGTTGTAGGGCATCCCTCCAATCTTTATCAGTTACGGCCGCTGGTGCTGGAGGACTGCAATAAACAGTAGATTTTCATTAAAAATGATTACAATATTTATTTTAATAATTCATTTAAAATGTCTGAAAATCTGTAATACCTTAAGATTCTCGATTTGGGTCCACCTTTCATATTATGGATATCTCTCAACGGCTTTCCCTCTAAATGTGGGTAATGTTTGGCTGTCCATAGACTTTGAATTGAGTTAATTTGCTGAATAGAGTGCGGGTTCTGTCGATACACACCGACAGGACCTCCAAGTTTAGTGGTGTATGTCTTGGGCTCATGACTACCACTGATCCGGAGTCCCGTAAAACAGGCCCAGTTATGTCCCAACACGTCGTGCGACCACCCGGGTCTGGTTTGGTGACACAAACTGCTCACATTTGTGCCATTTTGGCGGTAATCAGAAAACGCAAAATATTTGCGATAATTAATGACAACTTCGAAGCCCTGGTTATAAATTATTGTCCAAATTCCTGGTCAATTCAGCCAATAAAAGTCATTTAGTATTCAATATTACAATATTTGATCACTTGTTTAGTACATAAGTGTAATCATCAGTTTAATGATAAGAGTGTAAAACGCACTGACATTTCATTTGCATCCAGTATTTTTAAATCAATTTAATTAATTAAATAAAAAGTTTATATTTATAGAAACTATGATTTTATGAAATATTGTATTAATACATATATCGAGGAAATTTCAATTGAATGAACAAACCTTTGTTACCGAAGTTGTCGACAGCAATGTTAGGGAACAACAACTCAAACCTCACTTTATTGAGCAAAACCTGCGATCCGTTGCAGACCTCCGAGCGTTCGGCAGACGCTTCCGACTCCGAGAACTCCCAAACCCCTCGTATGTCTTCATACGTACAGTTAGCCGGTGTGTCGGCCCTTAACTGCTGGACACAAACCACAGCTAATATTACTGACAAATATTGTATTGATTTCCACATTTTGCTGCCAAAACCAAATCTAATGACACGAACAATGATTTCTATTTATGAGCAAACTCTTTAACTTTTAGCAAATGTGTTATCAATAGCTGAATAAACATGAGTGGAGTATAAGTCTTAAACATCCATCACTTTATAAACAGTGATCATATGGTGACACTTGTTTCAAATTGAATTATTAGTTCATTTTCTAGTAATCGTCTGTTGCTATCATATCATTGATGTTTAAAGTTTTATTTAAGTAATTCAAACATAAACTTCACAATTATTAGGTTGATATACAGTATCTGTAGTACCGTGATGTATTTACTGAACTCTAAAGTATAATTAGAAAATAAAATTTAAACGATATTTAAATTTATGTCTTAAAAATAAAATATTAAATTAATTTATTATAAATTTTTTAAGCTAAAAAATCTTCATTGCTTTACATATTTCTTTTTATTTCATTTATAAAACTCCGTAACATTTGTCCATACCAAATGCATTACCAAGTACAGTACTATAAATTACTAATAATACAGTATAATCACGAGATAGTTGCAATAAATAAGTAGTAAACAATTAAATTAAATTAGTAAATTAAATGTTTTAAATGAAAAATAAATTACTAATACATCGATGAAACGGTTGTAAACAGAAATGAATGTAAAAGACAGTGAGGAATGTGATACCATTGACAGCAATGCCATCAACACCTCAACCCCTATCAGGACATCAATTGTGTTGAATATCGATGTATTGATTCATGTGATGTCATATCTGGACACAACTGATTTGATACGATTGGAGAGAGTGTCCCAACAGTTCCAGATGTGCGCCAACTATCACTTCCGGCGCCTCAAGAATATTGCCATCAATTCACACATCGGAGTCAATCAATGCCTACCAAAGGGTGATATCATTCCCAACACATACGCCTTTCCCGACCGTTTCCTGGACTGTCACTCAGACGGAACTCCATGTCTGATGGCCAACAAGGAGAGGATGCTATGGATTAGCCGGAAGTTCCCAAACATCCAGTATTTGGCAATCAGTCATTTCGAGACCGACTTCCAGACTCTCTATGACATCATCGATGGTTTCCAAGCGCTTAACAGTCTCTTCATATGCGGCGGTTGTCATGGCTTTAATGGACAGCAGTTCCGACGATTGGGTCAACTCATGACCGCCAAGAATGTGACCAAATTTCTGGCAAACCTTTGCGGCAAACACTCGGAAGATGTCATCGAATTGGTGTCAGAGTTGACACAATTGAAGAAATTGATTGTCTTCTTGAATAGCAATCAGAAAATGAGAGAACTATTCAAATGTTTGCCCAAAACGATCAAATCGTTGAGACTTTGGTCGCACCCAAGGATTCGGTTGAGTCGAGAACTAACACAAAAACTGCTGGAAAGTAGTGCTAAAGACTTGGATTATCTGTATATCGAGAGCCTTGTGCTGTCCGAAGAGTCACTGGAGCTGATCACTGGACACATGAATCTGAAGGCATTTGGATATAAGTTGAGCCGCGATTCGCATCAATGGCAGGGATTTCAAAGTGTGGCCCAAAGACAGACAGATCTCACATATTTGGCGCTCATTTGTCAGCGATTTATCGATTATGAATATACAGAAACCCGGAACCGATTCACGAAAGTTAAGACACTTTATCTGTTCTCGTGTCACCTAAAAGAGACGGCCTTTGAAGCCCTACTTAAGTGTTTTCCGGCGCTCAAGACATTGGTGTTGAGCAAGACATCGATGGTCTGCGATCTCAGAGAGAGTCAGTGTTTGACATGTTTTCGACAAATGTTTCATTTGATCGCAAAATTCACATCAATTCGACGTTTGGTTATCTATTTCGAGGATATGATGGATAAGACGGCCGTTTTGTGTCAGACTCTGAATGAGTGCCTAAACCTATCGGTTATTCATGTGAAACATGACGTGAGATTCAATAGACAGGGATATACAGACTTTTGCCGCAAATTTATAGATGATTTTCGTGAAGTGTGTGAAACTAAACCACAAAAGATGTTCACAATTAGTCTATTCAATGATATCTCTGAAGATCTCTGTGACGGACTCCAAGTTTCCCCAAATCTACACATTAATCGTTGTTTATATTAAGACTAATACAAAAACAATGCATTCAAATAAACTTTTATATCAATTAAAAGACAGATTTTGCTAAATATTGTCTAATTGTGTAAATTTCTATAACCATATACTGTACAGTATGTGTAATACAACAATAAAACATGAACGTGATAATTTCTATTTACGAGTTTATGTTTAGTAACATTTCTAAGATTTAAATATAATTTACACTTTTATACAACAGTTAGTGTAAAGACATGTTGAATGTTTGACTACTGTATTAGTTCTGTATTCACTTGCTGTAAATCCAAACCATAAAACTTTTTAAAAAGTTTTCAAACGTGTAATCCCTATAGCGATGGATCAGCAAAACGTGCCGACGATGCTAATGAACCGGGTGTTCAACACATACGGCACTCTACTCTGCGTCTGTGATCTGACCCTAATTTTGATTAGCTTTGCATTGATTATCGTTTCGGCTGCCAATGACGCCAACTCTGAGATACCCTATGATTTCAATCTTCACTTTCACTTCGGTCTCTACTTTCACACCCATTTCCTTCGCAAATAATAATAAATATTTACAAATTATTTCATATTAGGTATCATTTTAGGCGCTATATTCATGTTCATAGGCTCGTACTGCGGAACGACGGGCTTTCTATCGGAGTCGATGCCAAAGCTGGTGCTCAGCCCTATCCTCATGATTGTGGTCATCGTATTACTGAGTCAATCCATATCACTGTCTTTCATCTACAAAGAAAAGCTCACAATTCTGTTCAACTCATACGCCGAGAACTCATTCATGGAGTACCACAAGGAAAGGGTGTCAAATGAAGCAGGGTTAGTTAAGGCATTCAATTTGCATCACCTTCAACTCGAGATCACCGAAGTTATGAAACAATACGACTGCTGTGGTTGGGATGAGTGGGACAGACAGCGACTGACCGGCTATTATCACGACAGGCCCCACACTCTGCCCTGTATTTGTTGCGCCGATTATAATAAGTGCGAAGAAGATGTCAAATCCAATGGCAGTGAATACCTGTGCACTCATAACAAGACCGATACACTCAGACACCAGTACTGTTCCGATGCCATGAAAGATGTCCTCACGAGTGACATATGGGTGATGCGGGTCTTTATGGCCGTTGCCATCAGTTTATGCATTCTTTCCATTTATTTGTCTTATTTCTTGTGTCACGATTTGATTAGTTTTCATAATTAGTTCTCATTATATCTATATTCATATCTATATCTATATTGAAAATGCATTCATTAAACATTTAATAGACAAAATTCTTGTAAATCTAACTACAGGTTGTATAAGAATAGAAAATCATTTTTATTTTATTTATATATACTGGTACATTTATTGTTTTAAAGTTTGTTTGAAAGAATTAATTAAAATATTAAAATAAGTTATTTAACACTCTATTTGTAAGAATTTCTAGAGAAAAGTATGAATATTTTTATTATGAATGTATATTGAGTACTTTCAATTTCAAGTGTATGTGTCATTGAGTTTTAAACCGGAATTTTCCCTAAATTTTTACCTTTATTTTAAGGTTAAAAAAGTGCCTTTTCTGCAGCTAACTAATAACTAGATTTTCTATTAAAATTACAGTCATTATTATTTAGCTTATTATTATCATTACTCCTATCAATCAGTAGTATTTGAGATTGTTTTGGGATTTTTCTGTTATATGTTTTGAAATAAAAGGATAGGAATAACACAAACAAAATCAATGCAATGAATACTATTGTCGACATAAATGTTTGGTTCAATTGACAGTCGGGTATAACGAAACCCCGCAAACAATTCACTATAATTAACACAAATTGAATCAATTGAAGTGCAGTTAAGTGTCGTTTCCACCAAAGGTATGGCCGTACGGAGGGTCCAAATGTGGATAAATAGTAATAGGAATACATAATGACGTGAATGAATGAGTTGATGAGTGGTGCGAACCCGTAGTGCACTTCTGGCGTGAACTTCAATGGAAACCAAATACAAATGGGAACTATTGTGTGGTGGAAGATGTGAAGTGTGGAGATCTGGTGATCACTCTTTCGTAATGTGAAGAATATTGTGTCCATTAGTTCCACGAGACGTGATATTAGGAGAATCCATCCCAAGAATATCGACTCTTTCAGTCTCTCATCTGTAAAATATTATAATTTTTTATTAAACTAATTACTGTATATAACTAAACAATTAGCATAATTAATTTTATTAAAGGAAAATACAATTTCAAAAACTATTAATTGATAATTATCTAGTTAGATAATAGTTTAAATAAAATTGAGTTATAATGAATAATTATAATATATTGATTTTATACTAATTAAGACTTTATTTTAAAACTTTTAAATACTAATGTTAATTAAATGTTAAGTTATAAAATAAATTACCTGATATTGAATGTTTGTGACACATCCAGGTGTCAATGCCATAGTTAGTGATCGATAGGATCTTTACAAAGAACCACAGATTGAATAAAGACATCAATAGATTATAATGTCGTATAAGAAATAGTAAATCAAATGCCGGCCTCTCTTTCATAAGTCTCGGACCAATAATTTTCACAAAATATAAATAAAAACATATTATGGATAAGAAATTCCAGGGCCCGGACCCCATCAACGGATAGCTGGATGAGTAAGGATTGCCATTAATTTTCCAAAAGTTAGTGAAAATATAGTTTATAAAAGAAGATTCTTCGTCCATAGTTTCAAATTAAATATTAAACTTTATATTAAATTTAAAAACTATTGAATTAGACTTTACAAACTTTGTATGTCATCTCAAACTCAATTTATATTTCACTAGAAAAGTATTATTTAAATCTAAATTACTTTATATCTATCGTTGAGTTTATATTCAATTCAATTCTTATGAAGAGTTTGTTATTTAATTGACAAAAATTGGGTTTTTTGGCGAATGATTGCAGAACTAAAGCACTCAAACATAAAGTCTTTTAACTCATTATAAACACAAATCTAATAGTTTTTTGTGGAAATGTTTTTTTACTCAACATTCAGCCAAAATATTTTCCCAAATAAAAAGTACATTTGAGTTGATAAGTAATTAATTTATTTGCAAATATAGAATATACATTTATATTCAATACAATAAACTAATTATAGATATTTTTTTACTCAACATTCAGCCAAAATATTTTCCCAAATAAAAAGTACATTTGAGTTGATAAGTAATTAATTTATTTGCAAATATAGAATATACATTTATATTCAATACAATAAACTAATTATAGATTTAGTTGACAATAGGGTGGGCCTCGACGGCGATGCTCTCAATCCCGCACTCATTGTTACCCCTTGAGATACGGAAGTACCTGGTTGTAATGGGAAATTCATAATTATTATTTATTAGGAAAATTCCTTATAGTTTTAAACTATTAGTTATAAACCCAGAATCTCTGCGCAAAGGAATATTCCTCAGTTGTGATCCAAGGAAACCCTCAGAAAACCTGGATTACAACATACCCGCTCTCGCCCCAAGTGGCGCCCCAACTGTTTTTGACGATCCAGTACTTCTGGCCGTTCTCCACACCGTAACCCACGGCCAGCACCGCGTGATTGACCTCATAGAAGGGCTGGAACTCGGGTTTGTCCGACTCGTGGCTCACTTTAGTGTGTTTATAGATTCCCTTTTTGTAGGACTGGAAGTCACCCCACACTTGGAAGGACACTGCGAGGGGTCCGTCCCTTACCAGAGACAAGCGCATCAACTCCTCGTTACAGGCGCCGTAATAACCGCCCACATAGTTGTAGTGTCCGGTGTAGTACCTGGCTGCATCCTTTTTGGTTTGACAACTGGCTGCCTGACCCACGTATGGGAAGCTTGCCTCCGGTGTCAGACCGAAGTCCTGACCGTATTTACCCTGAAATACGTGGTTATATAACAAATTGTCGTTTTATATTTATAGTTAATTAATACTAACAGCGATCAGGTATGGGAAACCACCCGCACATCCCTGGCTATAGAAGGTACAGGTGGTGGCGTCCTGAGGACTTAGGACCACTTGTAGGGTATTGTTGGACTGGACTCGGAGACGATTTTCAATCATACCCACAGAGGAGAAGGCATAACAACTGCCACAACCGCCTATTCATTTCGATTGGAGTTTATATTTAGAAATCATATGAAAAGTGTCTAATAATATGATACAAACCCTGATTCCTAACGGGTGTCACAAAACTAACTCCACTAACGTTTCTCCAATCGAATTGTTCGGGCAATTCGTTTGCCTGACGGAGCACCTCATCAGATACCGGCGCTGGTGATGGATAACTACACATAGAAAATATAGTTTTTAATTTACAAAATTATGAATTTGCTAAAAATTAGTTGTTTATAAAAATTCAAACCCGAAAATTCTGGAGTTGGGTCCGCCTTTCATTAAATACATTTCATTCAACGACTTTCCCTCAAACTCGGGGTAGTGTTCGGCTGTCCATAGGCTCTGAATTGAGTTGATTTTGTCGATGGCTTCCGGGCGCTGAGTGAACACACCGTTACTGAGCGCTTCGGTATCTTCGATGTAGTGGACTTTCTCGGCATGATTTCCGGTAACCCTATGTCCCACATAACAGGCCCAGTTGTTGCCCAACACATCGTGAGACCAGCCGGCGCTGGTCTGGTTGCAAATGCTGGTCACTTTGGTGCCAACCTGTTTATAGTCAGAAAATGCGAAATATTTTCTATCGTTGATTATCACTTCAAAGCCCTGGTTATAGATCAGAGTCCATGTGCCTGCAGGCGATAAGTTTTCATAAGTATGACTATTACTGGTGACATAAATGTCTTTTTCAAACCTCTATTCCCCAAGTGATCCACTGCTGTGTTGGGGTATTGCAACTCAATCCTGATTTTATCAACCAATTTGACTGTTAGGTCGCATTTCTCGGACCTGTTGGCAGTCCTGACGGACTCCGAGAACTCCCAAACGCCACGAATCTCTTCATAGGAACAGTTGGCCGGTGTGTCCGCACTCACACTCACCGCCAGTAATAAAGCCGACAAACAATAGCCTATATTCAACATTTTCTTGACTATATTAGTTTACTTAAACCGACTGTGAATTCTTTATATAGGTACAAATATTGGTACACTAAGGTCCATGATAAGTGTGAGTACTTCCCAGGTGTTGACCATAACCCCTATCACGAAACATTTCGATCGCATTTAACATTGAAATAATAATATGATTTTCGGCACATGTGTTCAAAATTCTATGATTTGTCATAAGTTTTGTGATAAATTAATTTTATCTTAATTTAGTTAGAAGAGCAAATAGACTGATTACCCTTCAATGCAGTAATACTGTATATACTATTATTTGTGTTAATTATCAAATTAAATTTAATACAGTAATTATTTTTATTAAATATATTATTTTGATCAATTGTAAAAGGTGCTCTGAATATTGAGAAAATTGATAAAAAGCACACTGTTTAAAAGTACTTTGAATTCTTATGCTACGGTATATAGATATTCTGTCAGTACCAAACAATCAGCTTAATCTTTAAAAATAATTTCAATAAGTTAGGTTACATTTAAATACAGTATAAGACGTCTAATATTACTGAAATGTAATATGAATAATATGTCATTTTTAAAATAACAATTTAAATAATACTTGTTGTAAATCTGATTTAAATTTTAAACTTTTTAATAGCCGACAAATATTGAGGTTAACAACTGATGAACAGGTGTTGACCATAACCCCTATCACGAAACATTTCGATCGCATTTAACATTGAAATAATATTATGATTTTCGGCACATGTGTTCAAAATTCTATCGTTTGTCATAAGTTTTGTGATAAATTAATTTTATCTTAATTTAGTTAGAAGAGCAAATAGACTGATTACCCTTCAATGCAGTAATACTGTATACACTATTATTTGTGTTAATTATCAAATTAAATTTAATACAGTAATTATTTTTATTAAATATATTATTTTGATCAATTGTAAAAGGTGCTCTGAATATTGAGAAAATTGATAAAAAGCACACTGTTTAAAAGTACTTTGAATTCTTATGCTACGGTATATAGATATTCTGTCAGTACCAAACAATCAGCTTAATCTTTAAAAATAATTTCAATAAGTTAGGTTACATTTAAATACAGTATAAGACGTCTAATATTACTGAAATGTAATATGAATAATATGTCATTTTTAAAATAACAATTTAAATAATACTTGTTGTAAATCTGATTTAAATTTTAAACTTTTTAATAGCCGACAAATATTGAGGTTAACAACTGATGAACAGGTGTTGACCATAACCCCTATCACGAAACATTTCGATCGCATTTAACATTGAAATAATATTATGATTTTCGGCACATGTGTTCAAAATTCTATCGTTTGTCATAAGTTTTGTGATAAATTAATTTTATCTTAATTTAGTTAGAAGAGCAAATAGACTGATTACCCTTCAATGCAGTAATACTGTATACACTATTATTTGTGTTAATTATCAAATTAAATTTAATACAGTAATTATTTTTATTAAATATATTATTTTGATCAATTGTAAAAGGTGCTCTGAATATTGAGAAAATTGATAAAAAGCACACTGTTTAAAAGTACTTTGAATTCTTATGCTACGGTATATAGATATTCTGTCAGTACCAAACAATCAGCTTANATCTATAATTAGTTTATTGTATTGAATATAAATGTATATTCTATATTTGCAAATAAATTAATTACTTATCAACTCAAATGTACTTTTTATTTGGGAAAATATTTTGGCTGAATGTTGAGTAAAAAAAACATTTCCACAAAAACTATTAGATTTGTGTTTATAATGAGTTAAAAGACTTTATGTTTGAGTGCTTTAGTTCTGCAATCATTCGCCAAAAAACCCGATTTTTGTCAATTAAATAACAAACTCTTCATAAGAATTGAATTGAATATAAACTCAACGATAAATATAAAGTAATTTAGATTTAAATAAGACTTTTCTAGTGAAATATAAATTGAGTTTGAGATGACATACAAAGTTTGTAAAGTCTAATTCAATAGTTTTTAAATTTAATATAAAGTCTAATATTTAATTTGAAACTATGGACGAAGAATCTTCTTTTATAAATTATATTTTCACTAACTTTTGGAAAATTAATGGCAATCCTTACTCATCCAGTTATCCATTAATGGGGTCCGGGCCCTGGAATTTCTTATCCATAATATGTTTTTATTTATATTTTGTGAAAACTATTGGTCCGAGACTTATGAAAGAGAGGCCGGCATTTGATTTACTTTTTCTTATACGACATTATAATCTATTGATGTCTTTATTCAATCTGTGGTTCTTTGTAAAGATCCTATCGATCACTAACTATGGTATTGACACCTGGATGTGTCACAAACATTCAATATCAGGTAATTTTATTTTATAACTTTTAATTAACATTTAATTAACATTAGTATTTAAAAGTTTAAAAATAAAGTCTAAATTAATATAAAATCAATATATTGTATTATTCATTATAACTCAATTTTTAAAACCATTATCAAATTAGATAATTATCAATTAATAGTTTTTGAAATTGTATTTTCCTTTAATAAAATTAATTCTGCTAATTGTTTAGTTATATACAGTAATTAGTTTAATAAAAAATTATAATTTTTACAGATGAGAGACTGAAAGAGTCGATATTCTTGGGATGGATTCTCCTAATATCACGTCTCGTGGAACTAATGGACACAATATTCTTCACATTACGAAAGAGTGATCACCAGATCTCCACACTT
>CAJPVJ010000599.1:0-22435 GCA_905397405.1 Oppiella nova
TGTAGTCAAAGGAGTCGTCTTCGGTGTTGAGTTGCGACATCTCATCGGATGACAAGTATATTGTGACCGGTTCTGGAGATAAGAAGGCTTCGCTCTATGAAGTGATTTACTGATCCAACCCTTGATTGGTGTCGATTCCCTTCTCATACAATATCATTAATTATGATTAAAAAAAGTCGTCTAATATTTAATTAAAATCTCGAATTTGTTTAATTTAATTATTGATTTTAAATTAGGTTTTTATGATATTTGGTAAATAAATATCATATTCAATGATTTCAATACTTTACAATTACTGTATAATTTAATTTTTAATTACTTTTAATCAAAAATTGTTTCATAATTAAAAAATACATTTAAACTCTTATTTAACTGAAAGTTAAATTCCATTAAAAATCTTATTTATCATGAATGAATTTGTGTAATTTATTTTAAGCAATAATAACAATAAACCTATTGTGTTGTAAATTATTATATATTTTAATAGCAACCATATTACATTATCCAAAGTTTTGATGAAAAATTTTAATGTGAGTAACACTGTTGAGATAGATTACATTTGTACAGTACTGTAGATATTAGTGAATAAGTGTTTAGTACATTGTTTAATTATTTCACAATTTGGAAACATTCTCTATTGACTTCATTTACTAATAGAAACACAATTTTATACAATTATTATCTTATCTGAGACTAGAATTCAAAGAACAAATAATAGGATTAAATGAAATCATTTGTGTTCCTTAAAGGAAAGCTGATAAACCAAATCAAATAATTGAGTATTATATTAATATACGAGTGATTTGAATAATCTCCAATTTTAAGATCTCGTTTAATTTCAACTCAAATACTAATATTCATATTTTAAATAATATTATACTGTATTTGATTTGTCAAGCTTTAGATTGTTTGAACATCGAATTTAAATAAATTGGTTAGTTTTTACACACAAATCTTATCATGGTGTAGTTGTTTTATGAATAAAAATGATTAGAGTTGATTGTATAAATTTTATTATATAACAAATAAAATAATTAATCTAATAAAACAGCCTTTATTTGATAAATATTTGATAAGGTATTAATAAATCAATTTACAAATCAGATGTTGATCAAATCTAACATTATATTCTATGAACTCAAACAATTATGTACAAATGAAAATCTATTATATTGATCGGAAAATGTCTTGTTTTCTGTCTATTCTAAATGTATTTAAATAATCTATGCTTTCATTATATTAATAGCCTTAACGAATCAGCTTTTGTTTAGTTTTTTAACCAATAGTTTACTACACAATAGGAAATATTACGAAAAGAGTCATATATTTTAAGAGAACTTTGAAAGAGAAATGATAGCTTTGTTTATATCAATAGTTTTTCTATAATGAATGGTTTGGTCTAAAGAATCGATGTCTCAAAAGATACTTATTATGTGAAGTAAAGACCAATTATATGAGTCAATAGTAAATTGCAATTTATATATAGAAAGAATTTATAACAAATAAATCCAAGCATTTTGTGTATACAAATAATAGCGAAAGTATGACTTCTATGTCAATAAATTCTTGAATTATATGTACTGGATATGTTATCTCGTTTATAAATGCTTTTGACTTCAAGTTTGACTTCATTTCACTTTACATTTGGGATCATTAAAAAATTGATTGACTTTTAATTAATGTTTGGCCAAAAGTGCATTCAATCTTACATCAAAGTTTAATTAACTTATAAACACTTGTTATACAAAATACCGTATGAGTCCCAACGCTAGCATTAAAATAATTATTTAAAATACTAAATAATTTTTATGCATTAAGAAAATGTGTATTTCATTTAGTAATGAGTTTACTTTTAATTATTTTAGTGAAAACCAATTATTTACGGATTTAGACAAATATACGAACATAAAAATTATTAAAATATTAACACCATTTTTAATTTGTGTTATAAAAAAAAGGTTGTAATTATATTATTATAAAACTAAAACTGTATGAAACATTAACAAATGTTAGCCAAATGTTTTATTATTATTAATATTTTGTTTTTTAATTCATATCACTTATTATTTTTTATTCAAACTGATGTCTGACTTTTGAAGTAATTTATAAAAAATATGAAATATCTTTAGACCTCGAGAGCAGATAAAAGTAAACAAAAATTAATGGAAAATTGTCTCAAATAAATAAAATCACAAATCATTCGCAAATATTATACTATATTTTGAGCAAAGTTTTGATTTTTGTATAAATAAATTGTGATTTATGTTTAAGACTATATTTTCTACACTTAAATCAAATGACTTAATAAATGTGTCGTTGTTTTAAACGTTCACATTTTGATGGTTTTGGTCGTCTCCCAAATTGTGTGCAAATTCTGAGCGCATATTCTTATCGACTGTTTTTTGAAAGAAAAGTTTGTCTGTTATATAAATACTCGACAGTTATCTGAAAGCAAATACAAGTGAAGACACCGTTTATTTGTATTTCTTTAGCCAATATATAAACAGACTTTAAGTCTCAAGTCGTCAGTAGTCGTCAACGAAAAATACTAAACACATTGAGTTTCACTCATTTCCAGAATATCTCATCAAATCATAAATCAAATGAATTTCATTCATCCCTTTCATGCGCTCATTTAAAAATACATTTCTCACTGAATATTTTAAAGTTAACTATTTTTTAATTAAACGCTTATGTGTTAAACATTTAATTCTTGCTTTTAATTACAGAATTTTCTAATTATGAATATTATAATTTATATGATTGAAAAGTTTTGCTAATTATGCACCCAAACAATTGGTACAATTACTTCATACATTTCATACTTTTAAGTTTATTATAATTTTAATTAAATAAACAAAAGGATTGTAAGGAATGTAAGGCATTAGAAGTGTTTTTGTGTTTTGAGTGAAGTTTATGTTATTTTAAATATAATTTGCATTTATTTTGCTAAGTATTTGGGAGAACAAGTTGTGTCTGTTTTATATCGATAACTGTGTTGTTGTGCGGTATTCCGGACTCGGATGGCAGTCACGGCCCATAAGGTTTGTGTTTCATATGATTTGTACGCTTTTGAACGGTTGGCCCAAAGCGTCCGTACCATCAGAAAGAGCTCTCATTCTTATAAACACTCCAAACAAGTGAATGGATGCGAGAGAGGGCTGTCTTTAATCTGAAAAATGTATGCAAAAGTGTAGTTCCGTTGCAAAAGATTTATTATAAACTCGCTTTTGCTCGACTACTCGCCTAATAATATTGTAGCGGCGGGAGAGGAGGGGGAGGGGAGGGGAGGGTAGCGTTGTATTTCATGTTCACCGACTTCTTCTTTTACCATTTCTCTGTGTATTTGTAGCCAAACCTCGATTACAGTCAGACATTGATTCTCTGGCCTCTCCTCTCTCCTCAAAACATACAAAAGTGGGATCTCTTGTGTCTCTCGTGTTCCCTAATGTTGGCCCCAATTCTGTGCTAAACATTGAGTGCCCAACCATTCTCTCACAGCTACTCAATCGGTGTTCACTTACATCAATGTTCAGCACTTGCTTTCAAATTATTATTATTATTATTATTATTATTATTATTATTATTATTGCCTTATTTTTAGGCAAACAGTCATTGCTTTCGACAACTAAACGAGAAAAAGGAGACAAAATTGGCGAAACATTTTTTGTTAGCGTTTGTGTAATGTTTGCTGTTATTAACACTTATTTGCGATAACTATTCAATCATTAGCTCACGTTTTAATACAATAAATAATAAATAAAATCATTGACTTTTGACATAAATTATAATAACATTTATTGCAATTCATTAGCCAAATAGTTTAGAAATTTCATAACCGAATCGCAATCGATAAAATGTGAATTAATTTATGAATTTATATAAAAATATTATATTTTTCCAATGAATTTGTAAATGAGTTTATATTTTGTTTTTGAGAATAAATAAATAAAAACTTTTGATCATATATTATATAGATTTATGACATGAATTAGATATGAAAGACTTGAATTGCATTTGTTTTTATTTTTCGAAAACTATTTTTGGATTATCTTTACTTAAACAGAGATTATTTGAATGGTTAATACCGTCGAGTTTTATAACAAAACTAATTTCCATTTTTTGTTTGTAATTGCTTTTCATTGAGTTTTACTGATAATAGCGTTATTAATCTGAAGCGATAAGAAGTGATGCCATGTATAGCATGTATGAGGGTATGGAAGTGCAAAAAACAAGTCCACTATTACTGCACATCACTGCCACCCCTGCCATCCCTACCATCCCTGCCATCTCTGCCATTACTGCTACTTAATTTTCATTACGATTATCTGACATATCAGTGAAAAAATTAATCTCTTCTTCACTATTGAATCCATGACAACAACAACACTATCTTTGCGTTCATGTCTTACAAACTTTTCTGCCGCAACTCAGAGGAGTTCCTCACCATTACATCACTAACACAAACGCATACAAACTAACCACCCCTTACACCAAACGGGCGGAGACTACCACCACTGCATCTGACAGACAAACATCAAAGTCACCACCACTTCCCACCATCACCTCTCTCTCTCTCTCTCTCTCTCTCTCTCTCTCTCTGCCGATTGTCTGGCATTGGGTTCACTATTATTATGAGTGAATTTTCAGTGCGTTTATTGCGTTCATTGCTTTCATTGCATGTTATCTCTATTCCGTTTTTAGTAACAGATTACAAAAAATCGCTAAGTAAGCAACAAAACACTCATCTTCACTTCACTTCTCATAAAACTCCGTTTTGATCTTTTCTTATCAATAAATCAACACAACACACTCTGTGTGTGGCATACAGTCAGTGCACAGTCTATGCCATAGTCTATGGTATCTATTGCTGGCAAACCATAGTCCAAAGCCAGTCGACGGCGCATAAGCCTCAGGCCATACAAGTGCTGACTGTTTGGCATAACTTTTTAGCAAATAAAAAGATTTTGCCTTCGCTTGTACTCCGTCTTCAGTTTGTTTCACATCAATGTTTTGGTGAACTTCGCCACACATTTCATATGGTCTTCAAAGGCGTGTCCGCATAACCGCATTCATCGCTCCCATCCCTACCATCCCTACCATCCCTTACGAGCTTTGCTGCCGTTTTTAACCTTAATCTCCGCCTTTACTAAACTTTTGGTCATTTGTTTTGCTTTACAACTAATTCAACGGCCAGTGTATGAGCCAAATGTGACACAACTCTCAGCCCTCAGTCCTTACAATTAGAGTCTCATTGCACTCAACACTCGTATAATATAGAGATAAGGCAAAAATCATTGTCTAATGTTTTTTAGCGATTCATTCGTTGTTTTGTGAGTAGAAGTGAAGTGAAGAGTATTTTGAGGCAAAACTAGAAAAGAATAGTTATTTAGTTGTGTTGTGTGTCTCTGTGTGTGGCATACAGTCAGTGCACAGTCTATGCCATAGTCTATGGTATCTATTGCTGGCAAACCGTAGTCCAAAGCCAGTCGACGGCGCATAAGCCTCAGGCCATACAAGTGCTGACTGTTTGGCATAACTTTTTAGCAAATAAAAAGATTTTGCCTTCGCTTGTACCCCGTCTTCAGTTTGTTTCACATCAATGTTTTGGTGAACTTCGCCACACATTTCATATGGTCTTCAAAGGCGTGTCCGCATAACCGCATTCATCGCTCCCATCCCTACCATCCCTTACGAGCTTTGCTGCCGTTTTTAACCTTAATCTCCGCCTCTACTAAACCCAATGCTAAACTTTTGGTCATTTGTTTTGCTTTACAACTAATTCAACGGCCAGTGTATGAGCCAAATGTGACACAACTCTCAGCCCTCAGTCCTTACAATTAGAGTCTCATTGCACTCAACACTCGTATAATATATACATTCATACCATTCATTCAAAACAACTTTCTATGAGTTCTTTGTTTCGTTACATTCAGTCAATTGTTTTCAACTCTTTTGAAGCAAATGTTTGAATGTTTTTGTGAATTAAGAAAATTATAATTTTCATAATAAGTGAATAAAATATGTAATTATATGGAAAAATCTTTATGAATTGAATTAATTAAGCAAAAAAAGTGAACGCAAAGCTATTATTAAACATAATTCAAAAGTTGTTAATATATTAGCGCTGAAGACAAGACTGAGCGCCAGAACCGGAAACAGTGTTTAAGTGAAAACTCAATCTCTAATAAATGTGTGTAAAGAAAGCGAAAGAAAATTAAAATTGCATTCAAAGAGAGAGTCATTTGTCTAAATGTGTTCCTGTATTGAAGTGATGTGAATGACTGATGCAATTGAAACCAAAAACAATCGACTCTTTTCACTAATAAACTAAAAGTATGTGAAGTCTGAGCGAGACATCAGTTTGTAAGTGAAGTGAAGTACAGTTTATGCGGTGTATTGCGCACAGAGAGCACAGGGAGCACAGGGAGCACAGGGAGAGAGACAGAGTAGAGTGGAGTAGAGTTGTTGTGTTTGTGAGTTAGACTTAGTGAGCGTTTTTTGTATACGTTTTGTGACATATTATCGATCGGCCAGAGAGTGAGACAGAGAGCACATCCCTGTCTAGTGTTGGCCACCATTCACTACCATTGAATACCATTGAACAGCACATCTCCTCCACATCTGTTACTCGCTTTCACTCGCTTTTTATGGACTAAACTGTGATTGTGATGAGAGAGACCATCTCTTTCTTGTAATCATCTCAAAGTGTGTTGTTTTTGTCAATTGTCCGCAATATTCATGATATTTATTTCAATACAAGCGCTATATTTGCATCAAACAAATCGCAAACAAAACTAGAAAATTGTAGAAATCATGTATAACTCACGACATCCGGTATGAGACATGTTTTGCTTATATTATATTATTTATTAATATTATTAACTAATTCTTATGAGATATCTAGAGATGTACTTTCAATAGTTTAAACAATTTATGATTTATTTATCTTAAGTTTTTTATCGCATTTGGTTGTCAGACAACGCTTTGTAAAGAGAAGTGAAATACAAATATTTGTTGAATTATTTTTTATTGTTATAACCTTCAGCTTAGATTGTCGTTAATTTGTTAGATTCATAAACATTACCAAAGCTTTTATGGGTTATATATCAATAATTTGAGCCCAACTTAATTGAGCTCTCGTTTCACAATTTGAGCATCAGTTTGTGTTTAACTATATATCAAAATATCTGTAAAACCAATTCAAAACTTTTATTGAACAGTCATTACTTTATTTGTTTTGCCTGAAAATGTTATGGAAACATTTTCTCGTCTTATATTTCTTATTTTATTCAATCATTTCAATCTAAACCAAATTAAACAAAATTCTCAGGATTACAAAATCAATGAAAATTATTCTTAAGGCACTTTTATTAAGAGTTCAATTAATACTGAGAATTATTGAATAATAGTTAAGTGAGAATTTATTATACGGAATATAATAATAGTTTTCACAGTTTGAGTGTTTGTTTGAGAAGTAATTGATTTTGTTTTTTATTCAAAACTATCAAACATTTGAGTGTTTGTGTTGTTTAATAGGAATTAAGAGTCGATATTAGGATTAGATTTGAGTCAATCATTACTTTGAAAAGTATATCATTAAAGGCAATGAATTGTGAACTCATTTGAGATATTTTCATACATTTTATCACAAATAATGGAAATGAGATTAAATGCAGTGTTTGTACGGATTAGAGATAATATGAGACAATATCTTATGAATAATCGGTAGACAAGAGAATAATGATATGAAACCCACGATAGGGTCCCCCACAGGCCGGACAGCCATTCAAATTCACGGTAACGGAAACGTGTGAACGAATCAAAGAGGAGTTCAACTTTCTTCAGGCCCAGTATCACAGGTAACCCACCTTTCAGTCCATCCATTTATTACCCGATATATGTATTATGTATTTATTATCATTTAAATATTTATGATATCGTACTCTATATTAAGATAATATACTGTATGCGATCAATAGATTAAATATACATTTTATAAGCATTTATATTGAGTGCTATATTAATACAAAGTGATTTCAAAGTTCATTTAAATAGTTATGGAAATAGATATTAATTAATTTGATGGCAAAATATATTACAAAACTAATGGAAATGTTTGATTGAATGACAGTTTGAAACTAGAATTGGAAAAACTCGCGACAGAGAAGACAGAAATGCAAAGACATTACGTTATGGTTAGTCACAGATCTGTTGATTATTATAATCATAATCTAATGAGAAGTTTATCATTACTAATGACACAAATCCATGTTTTTTATCTCTTATTACAAACAGTATTATGAAATGTCTTACGGATTGAATGTCGAAATGCATAAACAGGTAAGAAATGAATTGTTCATATCTTTTATATAAATAAATAATAATGACACAAATCCATGTTTTTTATCTCTTATTACAAGCAGTATTATGAAATGTCTTACGGATTGAATGTCGAAATGCATAAACAGGTAAGAAATGAATTGTTCATATCTTTTATATAAATAAATACCTTCTTTTACTCAAGTCTTAAATTTCAAATCTTCTCACGATTTCAATAATACTGTCGTCACATCCTATCAAATGATTTGCTATTGCTTTATAATAAATGAACAAATTTTCTATTTAATATAACTCTGTTTTCATTGCATTTAATGCGAAATTAATTTATTGAATGCCATTCCCCTGTTGTAAGTTGAGTGAAGTTTTTTGAGTATTTTCTTCGCAACAAATATTTCAATCGAGACTTATATCACGATTTATATAAATAATAATCAAAAGCTATGATTGTCTGCAAATCGATGTACTCTTCACTAATGATAGGGTTCTAAGTTAGGAGTCCTAACACTACTACTTAAAAGTTATCATTATTTGTGTATTTCAACCACAATTACTCTGAATTATAATTCTTTAATTTGTTACCAAAACTAATGAATACATTCTTTCCATCAATTACTTCATGAATACAGTATTACACTATTATATCCTTTTGCTTCAAATCTATTCAATCATTCAGAAGAATATTATTTCAAAAGCGAACCAAATCTCAAATCATGTTTTTATGCATTTTTAATTATTTTCAAAACTCGTATTAATTACTATAATGTTATAGCATTTATTATTATTATTATTTAATTCACACACTCTTTTATATCTCATACATATAAAGAGTAATTTTTATTTGCAATTCAGCTGTTTGTGTGAGTGAGTGAGTGCGAGAGAGAGAGAGAGAGAGAGAGAGAGAGAGAGAGAGAGAGAGGTGAGTGTAGTAGTGGTTGCATATAATTATGTATTGTTGAAGAGCTTCTGGCAATTCTGGCAAAACAGCATTAATTTAGACTTTATTAATGCAAGACTTATCAAACAATACATTATAAATACACTAATTTTGATAGTCTTTACAATTATATTCTGGTGTAAAGCCTGAGAACAAAACTGAATAAGAGATTGAATGGGTTTTGATGGATGAGCTCTTTTCAACTGTACTTCTAAATTAATTCTACATTTCAATGCATTCATAATAGTAATTAAATTAGAAATTCTTATAATTCTTGTTTTACTATTTAATTTTCATTCATTTACTCCATTTAAACAATATATGTATATATTTATGAATTTAATCGATTATTAGCGTTAAAATAAACACATAGTTTTGTGAGCTTTTAATTTGATTAAATAATTCAAATAAATAAATAGCCCAGAGTCATAAATTGTTTGTTTCGACATTTGATTGTCATTTCTAATCAAAATAATATCTAAACTACTTCTCGATGTATTGCTTCAGTTCATCGGACTATCCATTAGCCATATTATAGCATAAAAGCCATGACTCCGGCGTAGGGCTCAGGGATCGCG
This sequence comes from Oppiella nova, assembly GCA_905397405.1. Classification (NCBI taxonomy): domain Eukaryota; kingdom Metazoa; phylum Arthropoda; class Arachnida; order Sarcoptiformes; family Oppiidae; genus Oppiella; species Oppiella nova. The sequence goes on from CAJPVJ010000599.1 coordinate 9,856, forward strand.
ATATTTCTCATAATTGGTATTAATGTTGCAAATGTTGTAAATTACATCATTTGAGTGAATGTTGTGTTCAAATTATTAAGCGCACCGATAATCGACTACTCCATGCTATCACACACTCCCCGTGCAGTTACTGCCGGTGCTGAGAGAGAGAGAGAGAGAGAGCGAGAGAGAGAGAGAGAGAGATGAGTGTAAGCGTTAAGTTATTGAATGTCGGGCCAGTTGTCTGCTAATGACTAGTAATACAGTATTGGCTTCTATGGGAAGAATCGATGCGTAACTGACTCGACAATCACGTCTTGCAAACCGTCTCATGCATGACAAGCAATGTATGCAAAAAAGTATAACTTTTCCTATTCTTTCGCTATTATATGCACTCAAAGCCACGCATTGTTTTCTTCTTTCTCTCTCTCATATTGTTATTTCTCTTTGGGTTTGAATGAAAGCCATTCGTAAGCATTGCAGACATTTGTAGAGATAGTAGGCTTTGGAGGCATCGGTCGCTCATTCCGATGAACACACATAAGAGTGGAAGCGATGCAAACAAAAAGCCAATACTTTTCGTACAGAATCTGTACTACAGATTGCTATTTAGGGCTGAATTACTGGTTGAGGCGATGGTTGAAGTATTGACTAAAAAGCCGTACACTGAATGTGAGATCAGTTTTAATTATCTGTCGTACGCTTTACTCTCCCTTTCCTCTGCTCTTCAACTAATATATGACTATTTCTGCCAAAAAACAGCTAAAACTCCTAAACTGGTGACAGACTAAGCAAATCACCTTTTATTACATGCTCTCCACTCATACGAGCAGTTAATATGTGTTTTTGAGTGGAAATAAGCTCTACTGAAGCCGGCATTACATTCACTAAATATATACATAATGTCTGAAAAGAAGCAAAAGAAGTGAATCAATAATTTGGTCTTTATATCCATTAGATGTGTTGTGTCACAGACACAGACACCAGAGAGACTCCATATGTCATACGCTAAGCATATCAGTGTTGGCTTGCGATGTGTCGGCGCACAACACACTCAACACACTCGCGATTATTGTATTTAATCATTACATGATTACAACTATTTTGTTGCCGATATGTCTCACTATTCATTCATTTCATTTGCTATCTGAAGCTCATTCATACGCTTTTCAATCAGTCCTTAAGATTTTTCAATAATTAGTTTTTCAATGTATTGTCGTTTATTATTCATTGCATAGTTAATTGCAAACAATTAATGTTTAAGCAATTCGTTACACATTTTTCTTTTCACTAATTTCAATGTCAAAACTAACAAAAAACTAATTAATCAATACTCCGGTTCATTGCACTCATTAATGACATTTACTTTTTGACAAAATATATTTAGTTTTATTAATATTATTTAATTAAGAGTATAGTCGACAACACAATTCGTGTTTTCGATCTTTTTTTTTATTTATATAATAAATTAATTTAATTTATTTGAATGTATAATATAATGAGTTTTCAATTTGACGATCTTGTTTAGCAAATAATGGTTTTCAAACCATTTATTTTAATTTCTTTTCATTTTTATTTCATTTGAAATGATTTATATATAAGATGTTATTTCACATTTTAATAGTAATTGAATTAAAAATTGTGCTAAAAATCAGAAACAATTTCTTTGAAGAGAAGTGTTTATAATGTGTATAAAAGTCGTCGCAATTTCTCAATAGTTGTTGTGAATGTTGCGATAAGAAATCAAAACCATCTCTGGTTTTGGGATAAACTTTCAATATATCAACGAATGTGTGCTCACAAAAGAAAGATTACGATTTGAGAGTTTGTTTGAAATATAGTCTAGTATTGGATTTTGAAGTCGAGAATTGATGCCCTCTTTCTGAGTCAGTTGTTGTGCTTTTCACATAAGAGCACAGCATTTGAAGCCATATAAGCTTTTTTGAGCACATCATTCAAACGTTGCATTCTTTGCCTCTTTCTCTCTATTCTTTACGTTCACTCACTTTCTTATGCGTTAAACAGCAAAACACAACACAATCTATTCGTTATTCAATTTTTTCTCCTCTCTTTACACACTATACTTGTGAACCAAATTGTATGGATGTGTATATCGTATGTACAGTAAGTGAGAGCACACCATAAAAAATCGATTCCACTTCCAACAGATTATTCCTACTCTTCGTATATCTATTTATCAATGATAGGCAGGGAGGAGGCCCTGGAGTCGGCCAAGCCATCACACTTTCCCTTATATTCAATTCAACGCATATCTCAATCATATTACGAGTAATGAATCTCTCATTTTTGTTCAATATATCTTTAAACATACCTCTCGTTCACATTTAAATGGACACATTTGCCAGTAAACACACACATCAGCCATAATTTGCACAATTTTGTCAAATCAGTGAAATAGGTTCCCCTAATAACCCCTTGCGATAACCCCTTTCATTATGCGATAGAGAGTGTGCATATGTCTGGCATATCTCTGTATTGTATGAAAAAGAGATATTGCATTTGAGATGTGATGCATGCCATTGAATGCCAAATGTTTTCGTAAATTTTCAGACCATCAATTTGAATGATAACATCCATTGATGTTTGCAGTTATGCGACATTTATGTCAGTCTATCATCCCTTTTCCAATTTATAATATAAGTATTTTTTCATTAATGATTGACTCTCTTTTCAAATAAACTTTTTTTTATCCCATTTGACAACAACTCTGCAAATGTTTACAGAATCGACTGAATTTACATTACATTACAATCATTATTTTCTAACAATTTTTTTCTCTAGTCATTCGCTTGAAAACGATCACAAAAATCAATTAAAGTGAAGCTTAAAAACTAAAACAATAGCTCTGAAAATTCAAAATTACTTTTTTCAACCCGTTTTTGTTTCATTTGAATTTATAGCTCAATAGAATTTTATTACAAAAACTTACATTGAAAATACAGTGTGTATTGATATTAATATAATTTACACATTATTTTGGGATCAATTTGTTTGCCTCATATGGAGAGATTTTATTGCTCTCAAATACTTAGGGAAAATATTTAGCCATTAGTGATATTATTTAGGATTATATTATGTATTACGATGAACATTGGCTCAACATTGAATAACTTGATTATCCGCTACCAAACGGTGATTATTATTTATAATCACTTCTGTGTTGATTTTATATCAAAATTATCAGTAAATTTCTTTTTAAACATTTTTGTTATAGATGTTTATGAACATTAATTTACAGATATTTTATAGACAATTAATAATCACTTTCTTATTGTTTGCTTAAAGAATAATAAAATAAATCTAATGTTAGAATAACTGTTAATTTAATCTTATTAATTTATCGTTTCTTATCTTAAACAAATATTTTAAAACTAGATAAATAAAATACATAAAGTAATATTTATTAGATTACCCCATATTAAAGCTCAAAATATTAAAATTTTTGTGTGAGAGAGAGAGAGAGAGAGAGAGAGAGAGAGATTATGAATGAAAACTTATTGATTGATTTGTCTTATTTTGACTGTGGGTTTGTCATTGGATTTCTGGTTCGGATATAGAAATTAATTTAATTTTATTTCGTTTCTATTGTGGCGTTTAAGTCGATGGAAAGGGAGGTAAAGTGAATGGCAGTTATGTTGTGACCATTTCTTTATTTGATTTCCCGTTTGGACACAAAATAAACTTTTATTAGTGTTTAGACACATAAGTAAATAATAGATAATAAATGCATTGAAAGAAGCAATTGTGAGACAATATTGCAGTGTTTTGTTTGTGACTTTGATTTGATAATTTCATAACTATATGATTGAGTGGTGGTTGTATTGCATAACTTGAAACCTAATCTATACTGTAGTGTCATTTGACGGGGGCTGGTATGCGAGCGTCGGACTCAGTGTCCGTTCAATATGTAGAGAACAGGCAGTCTGTATGCTCTCAATAAACATGAAATGATGAAAAAATGAAATGAAAGCAAAGTCTTTAAACATTTTGATGGCAATGAAATGATGAAAATGTAAACACCAGTGGATTAGGTCGTGATAAGAGAATATAACAAATCCTTTTCTGGACAGTCATATAATGTTTGCTTAAGTGAAGTAAAGCCACCAAAAATCATAGTTTGTATTACAGTGACTAACAGTGGTATACAATCTTTGCCTTTTGGTGGACAGTAGTGTTGATTAAAGAGCTTTTGCGCAAATGTTTGTCTAACTCTAATACAATACCTCCTAATGTTTTGAATCAACGCTCGCTGAAAATATATCTTCACTCAACACTTAACCCTTGTTTTAGTGTTAATACAATACAAGAAAAGTTTGTGTGTTTTGGCACTAATTCAGCAAAATATGGATAAAAATATGAACTCATAATAAGTGATGAGAGGGAGACGGGAGGGAAGAGGGAGAGGAGTAGAGATGATAGGGACTAACTATAGCATCAAATTGTATGTTTGATTTATAGCTATAGTACTGTATATACAGAATACAGAATACACTACAGAATAATAGTCTTTCATTTATGCGCCAAATAATTGAATCGATGAACAGTTCCCTGTATTCCCTGTATATACAGTACATTATGTTATGCTGGTGTCTGTCCTACTCCCTGGCCGACTGTCTCTGTCTGCACTTAAATAGAGTATGAATTGTTAGGATGTTGTGAGCGCTGGTATGACTTAATGAGTGTGGATGTGGTGGTAGGAGTGGGCCGTCATCTGAATGCGTTAATGGCATCGTCTCACGCTTTGTGCCACTTTTGGGCGTACAGTACAATACATCCAATATATGAATGTATATCACAATATCATAATGTTTTCTGAGCTTTTAGTAATACTCCAATTCATGAGTTTTTATGTTATAAATAGCAGACATGCGAGTGATGTATACCATGTATTTTGTTTAATACTCTATTGTATTGTTGGCTGCAATCCATTCAATACCATATAATAGTGTTTTCAGTCTTTGAGTTGAACTCAATTAAGAGTATAGAGTATTAGAGAAAAGCACGCAATCAAACACATCAAACATGTAAATACTAATGAATATTATTCTCTATTTATTTTACTTCACTGCCAGACAAGTGAAAAGAAAAGTCATAATTATTGGAGATTTGCAAACAAACACTTCACTTGATATTCAATTCATCGCAAACATCTGTACATTTAATTCGCAATTCTGTTAAAAACACTATTTTTGCAAACCTTTCAAATTATGCTCTGTTTATTAACTCAAGAGTTTATTACCACTTGAGTTATTAATGTCATTCAAATCACTCTCAATCTAATACTACTCTATAAAACATTCATCAATTTTCACTAACGAGTAAAAGTCCGGGGTTTAGCTTTAGATTTAGCTTTAGTTTTATATTTTCTTTTGAAGAATATCATGTATTAAATTTTATAACTAATGATACTTATTTTGACTGACAATATTAGTTTACCAATTTGTTTACATTTATATACAAAATGAAAATATTCTGGTGAATTTTAAATCATATAAAAACTTGTATTCTGGAAAATTCTGTGAAATGTTGATAAATGTTGTGAATGCAGAGTATTGAAGACAGGTGTCCACCTTAGATACCGATTCTTAATGTACAGAATCTGTGTTTGTCGTCTCATATAATGAGAGGCTCTTGTGTTAAATTAGTCTCTTTTTTATGAGACACGAGAATATAAATGAGATTAGAATTAGAACTAAGGTTTAGATGTAGTAATACTGGCGGTGCCGCTAATCTCATGCCATCTCAACGCATGTATTGTCTTGCGTTGAATTGTCTTCAATCCGACTCTAAATGCAGCTCTTCTTCCAACACATTATTAACCAATTCTTTGTTAGTTTTCTTTTATCTCATTTTCTGTCAAATGTATTATTAAAGACTTGCATTCATTGAGAATTATTTAACCAAAAAGAAAACATCACAGAATTGAGATCTCTTTCTATGATCTCTAAGTTATTGTTCAATACTTTTTTATTATCTCTGAAAGCTTTTGTGTATAAATTTAGAAATCGATGATTTTGTAAGAATCGGAATAATAAATATAAATATTTACAAATATTATACTTAAATATATATATTAAGAATATATATTCATTGTTGATTATGTAATGGTTTGTATATTGATCTACTGTATTGATTAGAATATAAATTTTTAAACATTATTAATAAATAGGAAATATGAATTTGTTGTCAATAATTGGTTGTCAGCACTCACTCGCTATATCAGTATTGAGTTCATATGAGAGGCGATTATAATTCATTTCATTTAATTCTGCGATCACTTCCACGCAAACCATCATTTGATGGTTTAGTCACGCTTTCAGACTATAAAAAATGCACAAAATTAAGAAAATTCGTTCTCTTTTATAGTTTAATAGGTTTTCAATGAAATAATGCTTTCATACTTTTTCTCAGCAATAATTGCCTTTTCATTAAACTTTTATAAGACTTGAAATTGTTTTGAATTTGAAATTTTCGACTGAAATCTTATAAATTTGATAATTTTATTCGTGAATAGAATTTTTTATGACTTTATCTATTAAAATTTTATAATAATTTTTTGTAGACCGAGATTGCCAAACGTTTGAATGCAATCATTGCACAAATTTTGCCGTTTTTGTCACAAGAGGTAAGTGTAAGTGTAATCGGAATTGATGTTTGATTACAGTATATGACAAACAAATTTAGTTTATGTTTTTATTTTTTATTACGAACCTTTATGTAACTTAATTACTTTCAATATTTGCTTATTAGTAATTCATAAAATTCTTAAGTTCTGTCATAATATTATTATTATTCTTGTATTTTATTACTTCTTTATATAGAAGGCATATTAGCTGTAAAAATCTTTATCTTATATAATATAACATAATATCTAATATTTAGTTGTCTTTGTTTCTAAAATCATTATTACAAACACTTTATTGATTACTTATCAAATGTTGTTCATTATTATTATTACATGAAATATTAGCTTATTTATTTATTAATTAATTTCTAGACAAATATTCTTTTGATTTTAATATATTAACAATTTTATTACTGTGTAATTACTAATTAAATACAATTTTGATTTTAATTTTTAAGCTATAAGTTTGAAGTTATAAAAAATTTAAAATATTTTATTAGATATTTATAATAATTATACTGAAATTGTTTTTAATCAAAATTGTACATTAATATTGTAAGAATGATTGAACAAAATGTAATAATAAGATATAAATGGTAACACGAATTGAAAATGTAATAATTGAATTTATATATAATTGTATTTCGTTTAAAGAATATTTCGTAAGAATTATATGAATTTGTATAATAAGTTAAAGAGGAAAAGAAGACTTAACTATAGATTATTGAATAAAAAGCGAGTTATGCTTAGAGCAGATACTATGGATGCCTACCCCCTGATCCAAGTCCCCCATTAGATGTTGTTCGAGTTGCCTCGAGGGACTCTAAATATACAAAGAGCTCAAACCAAACATTTACGGCAGCTTTACTTTGCTCAGTCAATATTGATGCCCGAATCTGGTCTGTTTGCTGTGCCTTTGCTGTCTGTTTGGCGGATTGTGTGCTCAACTTCACTACAGCTAACATGCCTTCACTACACCATTCAATTCAATATGCCTTTGCTTTGCTTTTCTTACACTAAACCCAATATTGAGCGATCGATTCCACAATGAAAGCAATGAAAGTAACTTAAATGTAGAATATTTGCCAACACAGCCAACAATAATATAAACTCACTCTATGTATACATTTACTCAAACATATATTCAATATATTCTGGCAAACAAACAATGCTTTCAGATATTCTACACATATTTACCATTCAATTCACATTACATTGAATCCCTTCTAATTATAGAACTTATTAGAAATTACAATTAAAAATCAATGCAATTAAGTGCCAAATAATCACTGATTATGTTGTGTCCGACAGCACCAGCAACAGGTCGCGTCGGCCGTCGAGAGGGCCAAACAGGTGACTATGACTGAGCTGAACGCCATCATCGGTGTAAGTGATCCCTCATTGAGATTCATATCTCTATTAATGCTTATTCTCAGCTCTCATTGAAACAAACATTTGTTTCCACTTGATTCCTACAATTATTCTTTGAGTGGATATTTGTTTTGCTTTCTGTGCTCTTATTTATTTACATTTCGTTTACCAATTCAAATAAGATTGAGTTTTGAAAACTTTATTTGAGTTTATTTTAACGAATTGTATTCAAATAGTTATAATTGGTTTATATTTGGAGTGACATTAGAGCGGAATATAATCTAAACTATAAGAGCATAGAGTGATGTGTTTTGTTGTGTGACAGCAATTGTTTGTTAATATGAGGCGAATGAGTCATTATTGTTATAATAATATTAATACTAGACTTATATTGTATTTGCATCTCAATTGTGTTACAGCAACAGCATTCAGGAATCGCTCATTTGATGGTAAGTCAAGTCAATTATGTAGCGCTAAGTCTGCCGGTGCTGTGCCTGTGCTCAGCGGTGAGTGGAGTGTCGGTGGAAGTGATTCAACGCTTTGCTGGCATTCCTTTAAAATAATTCTGTTTTAGAGATGCCGTGAACTCAGAGAATGAGAAAGTTTTGAGACTTTGATGGTTAGGCTATAGTTAGTGTTGTAGTTAATGCTATAGTTATTCGTATAGTTATTCGTAGAGTTAGTGTTTCTCTGAGTCCATCTGAGCGTAAAACCCCAAAAGACGCCGTACTCGACACACAATCGTTGAGTACAACCATTATTTTCACGCATTTATGTTTCACAGCACTCGCTGTAACTGTTATTATGAGAAGCAGACAGTATGTGATGTGATGTGCTCTGATGTGATGCCTGTGCTCTGATGTGATGCCTGTGCTCTACTCGCACACCATGACGGGGGTGATGGGGATCAGGGCTCACACAAGTACTGCACCAGATTATAGCCCCTCCATTCAATGCAATTTCTTTGTGGCCCTCAATCTCTCCTTATGTAAGACCAGTGAAGCGAAAAACAGTGTTTGCGTTCATATAATACCTCTCGACTGGAATTAGAGTAGAATTACTCGCTTTCGTTGCCATTAATTTCACTTGAAATACATTTTCTATTCATTTATTACAATATATACCAAATTATGTATACTTTTATCCCAATCTCAAGCAACAAATCCATGCCCAGCAGTTGCCATCTGCACATTCTCACGGCCCTCCCCTCCCGATGATGCCTCACCCGGCACTGGCCGGTCTCCAGCCTCCCTCGGCTGCCACGGCCGCAGCCCTCACCGCAGGAATGCCTCCCTCGAGTTCAGCCGCCGCCGGACTGCTGGCCCTATCGGCTGCCGGATCACTGGCCGGCGCCTCATCGGTGGCCACCAATAACAACAACTCCAGTCATTTGTCGGCAATTCCTTCAACCCTTTCGAAGGAGTCCTCCCATCGGGAAAACAATGAGAAGCGCTTACTTAATGGTCAGTTCAGTCCACTCCATATCAATCATATGTCAAATAAATATGTTTTCAATGAATTTTATTTTTCGGTTCTTTTCATGTCTTTTCTGCGGACACAACAGACGACAGAAGAGAGGTATGAGTTTCACGACTAATAGATATGTATTTCCTCAGCAATAAAAACTGAATTCAATTTTCAATATGAATTTCAAATATCTATACAAAAGAGTCTTTTCTCGATTGCCAAAGAAATACAAGTTTTATATACAAAAAAAAATTGAATAAACACACAATTCAAACGTTTGGAAATTTCAATTTATTTTAAGCTTATTCTCTAAAAAATACTATAGTTTTCACTTTTTGTGCCCAAAAGTTATATAAAAGAGCTGTAAGTTATATATATGTTGTCGAATATCTCATATCTATCGACACTTTATAAAAGAGACGTTTTCTCGCGGGAAAGGAAGGGAAGGGAAGAAACCGATTCGCACTTCACTTCAATCTCCTTATCGATTATTTTCCTTCTTTTCATCCCTCTCTCCATCTCTCCATCTCTTCATCTCTTCATTCTTTATATATATTTATTCTTTTCTGTCTCTTTCTGTTTGAGCTCTTTTTCACTCTATTTTTCCAAACCATAGATTCATTTGTTTGGATGAGTTGTGAACTTAAATCTCTAGATATATGTTCTTTAAATCTAATATTCAAATGAGATATCTTTTGTGGGCTGACAATAATGCCGACAATAGTCTTAAAATGACCCACATACAAAGACTTACAAAATAGCTATTGTTGTAAAGCCATGAAAATAAAAAATATAATAACATATTATCTTTTTACTATCGAAAACTAATACCAAGTAAAGTGTTAGGCAATTATTAGATAATATCTAAGTTTTCAGATTTTTTGTTCAGTTATTGGATGAGACACTTTAATTCAAATATAAGTGAATTACTGAAACAAATCTCCAATGAATGACTGATTTAGAGTGCGGACAGTTGTGTATATTTAGTGCAAAAGTCCGTTAAAAATATTGATGAATGAACTCATTGTGTGAGATCATCAATGGATATATAGAGGATAAAAGAAGGGAAAACGCAGGGAATGGATGTGTTGGCAGAGATAAAGTAGACATTAGGCTGTCTGTCGAGGGTTTTGAGCCCACTTTTTGTGGACTTATGACTACATATAAGCATTTAATCCTCGTTGTGACCGATGGGATATTTTAGTCGCTAATAATAATTGTCATTTCGTTTTCTCGCTATTCAATAGAGGAACTCATTTTCGCCACACTCTGAACGCACACGACATCGGAGTCGTACTCCAGAAGCAGAAACTAAATCAAAAAGAAGATCCAGAGATACGGAGAAAAACGATCACAACGTGAGTGATATTCTAATGCTTTGATCCATAGTTTTACTCAATATTTCGATTCTCTGTTTGTTTGTATACTTTAGGGCAGTGAGGATGAGAAGAGCGATCAGGATTTGGTGGTAGACGTGGCTAACGAGGTATGGACTCAAACTTATTGATCCCTTTGATTATGTGCTAATAGACGCAGAAATTCATTACAATTCCTGTAAAGACTTTGCGTTTTTGTTTGCATAAGTTTAGTGTAATAGTTAATTGATTGAGCATTTGGTTTGACACAACAATTATAGCGATTCTTGCATATCGTATACTGGTTTGCAATTTGCAATAACTCTTAGAACATGCATTTAAACACTAACTGTTCCCTCGCATACTACTCATGCAAATCGCAAAGTTTTGTCTACAAATTTGTTTCACTAATTCTAGAGTGGTTTACATTTGACAATTGAAAACAGTCTGAATGGCATTATTTAGATTGTGTGACAACATAAATGCATTGTTATAGTGTTATATTGTTTAGTTGTTTAGTGGAGTATTGTATGATCTGTTGTCTCTACCCTCCAGGAGCCCATATCTCCGCATAACGGGGACGCCTCTCCCCGTGAGAACGGTTCAGATGCGAGGATTAAACGCGAGAGAGAGCGGCCGCCCTCCAGGTCGGGCTCCTCTTCCAACAGTAGTACTCCTCTGTCAACAAAACCAAAGGAGCATTCGGTATGTCTTTCCCAATGTGTTATTAGAGACCAAATTTGCTGATATTATATCTCTCTATACAATGAAAGCATTATTTATTTTTATGACTTCAATAAACTTTTGTTCAAACAAACCGTTTTAAATCCCCAACTAATTGTTTTGCCATTAATTATCATATGATGTGTGTGTCTGGTGTACAGAGTGACAAACCACCCACACCTGTGTCTAAGCCAATAACGCCGACCAGTTCTGGATCGACAACTCCGAGCTCCAGCGCCAATAAAACACCAAAACCCACCACTTCTATCGGTATATACAGCTATTTATACATTAATATCAGTCATTATTGCCATCGCTTTCAAGTTTCAACTATAACTTATGTCAATAACTATCTATGCATCCAGGTCCCCCCTACCCCTATTTGCACGGCACACCATCTGCTCACCCGTCACTACCCGCTGATCTGAGTGTGGCCGCAGCCGCCTATTCGCAGGGGCTCTTACACAACAACATCAACCCCGCCCTCAACTCCTATCCCCGCGGATTAGTATGAATTCAAAATCATTTCCCAATAAAATATTTATTTAATTTAATTTACTTTCTTATCAAAGGTTCCCGGATATGACGCCCACCCCTCTCTACGCACACCTGGTTTTATCCCAGGAGGCAAACCGGCCTATTCTTTCCATGTGAACGCTGAGGGTCAGGTACAGCCCGTACCCTTTCCTCCCGATGCCCTAATTGGGTCAGGGATTCCTCGTCATGCGAGACAAATAAATACTCTAAATCACGGGGAAGTCGTTTGTGCCGTTACTATCAGTAATCCCACGAAATATGTGTACACCGGGGGAAAGGGTTGTGTCAAAGTGTGGGATATAAGCCAACCCGGGAGTAAAAGCCCAGTTTCTCAATTGGATTGTTTGGTATGAAATGAATTAAATATTCAGTAATTTTTTTTGAATAAAACTAAATTTTTCTAATCATATGAATAGCAAAAAGACAATTACATCCGTTCGTGTAAACTCTTACCCGACGGTCGGACTCTCATCGTTGGGGGCGAAGCGAGTACTATATGTAT
>CAJPVJ010000600.1:0-22432 GCA_905397405.1 Oppiella nova
ATAAAAAACATATATTAATATCAATGAATAGCATTGCGTCTATCTTTGAGTGTTTTTGTCGCCAATTCTACAAATTGGAGTCATTTCTGCCTCCAAATCCAAATAATTTATATAATATATAGCACTGATATTGGCAATGTTCAAGGTTTTCCGTATTGAATTTATTCAATACATATTGCACTGCAATATCAAAGTTATATAAGGGATCTAAATATGAATTAAATAAGTTAATGACGGAAAGCTTTGAAGTTGCAATCAGTGATATATAGTCGAGTATAGTGTGTGAACGCGAAGGGAATGTCATGCGAATGGACGACTGGACGGGAAGGGACGGGTGATACAGTAGTAACAGACATGCAGTCCCTGGATGAGTATGACGAGTTAGTTTTCATTTGACTCCAAATATTATCAGTGAACATTTATCACTTAATCAAAAATACAAATAAATACAGTGTAATCCAAACATATACCATGTTATATATACAATGTATATATTTATTGCTAAAAATTCCCACATTTTTTATTATAAAAAACCAATTTTTAAAACTCGTTATTCTTATGACACAATTCAGACATTAATTTATTTGAGTTAAATGCTGTACTTTTGATGGCTTTTTAATCAAATAGATTTATACTTTTTTCAAAGTAATAGTTATTCAAAGCGATCTTAAATATTTTGATTTACGTTTAAATTTTTAAAACATTCATTAAAAAAATAATTCCAGTTTTTGTGTGCATTTTGATAAATTCTTACAGAAATCTTCATCGGAGGTCTTGAGACTTATACCGAAAAATATTTGAATGAATTCATACTGACTAATTTTAAAACCCTATCAACTGTTACTAGGCTGTTTCTACGGCTTTTCAAACTGGAATTACACTTTTAATTCTATAGGAATCCCCAATTTTATTTTAGTTAATACAGTTTAAGTGAACACAGTTTATAATGATTACTATATTTGATTTAATAGGAAAACTTCATTATTGTCTTCCTAGACATTCTCATTGTAGACTTTATCCGGTTCATGAATGTGCGATTACTTGATTTGTACCAAAATTGTGCTTTCAATCAATTTACATAAATATATTAACATATTAAATTAATTGAGAACAGTAATTGAGATAATGACTGCTATTTAATTAAGTAATAGTGGCTTGTTTAGTAATATTATGCCTTTATCTTGTATTTGACTTTTAAAGTGAAAGTAGTCTTAGAAGTCAACAACTAGTTATCATATCATTTATTATATTATAGTTTTATTATTTAAATATATATATTTTATTCACGAATTTCACTTTTTTAGATAATATTTAGAAATTACATAATATAAAGTCTAGTTAGTGTAGTGATACCGTCCTTATATCATACCTTTATTAGATATATGTGACAAATTCCGTGTAATTATTATTATTACTCTGGGAATATTGAATTAAGATAAATTTTATTGAAATATAAATTTTTATTTTGCTAATTTATGTTTATGTGTATATTATGAATAAAGTAGTCAATTGTTTTAGTGCTTACTGTGTTATAAATTTTTATTTTGTAATTTTAAGTTTAAATCGAGGCTTATGTCATAAGGGAAACAAAGACTTTATATGAAAAGATGAAAAACACGGAACAGTTGTGTGTATTATCTGTTGTTGATATTAGATTACGATATGTTTGCACAATGACCTACTGATAGGGCGACGAACTTTTCTCACTTTTCTCACTTCTTTTCCTTCAAATGCTTACAATTAATGAATCTTTTGGTACTCATGAACAGACTGGACATTCTCGATGTTCCCGCCATCCATGTTGGCGGCCGCCAGCATCACCACTGCCATCGAAGGGCTCACAAGACTCGAGAACAATAATCTCTGTTATTCAATACCTATGATTTTCCAATTGCATCAAATCACTGGAATAGAACTGGTAAGGATCACCTAGCTAACTTGCCATGTATATATTTTATGCTATCGAAAATTACAACATAATTAAAAGAATTTCTATATTGTAATAAGTTTCCCACATATCCTCTAAATTTGACAAAAGTGGCGCTCAGGCCGGCCATGGCTTATATATAATAGCTTTATAGACTGCAATCTAAGACTGCGTGAAGGTCTTCATGCAAACAGGACTGAGAGGAATGGGAGGCAATTTCCAAATTCCTACTTTATAGCTGCCGACAGGCACTCCACCATCCAGTAGTGTAGGCATTGAAGTCATGTATACTTTGGGAATAGGGTTACACCACGCCTCCATGTGCTATGTGCCAACTTCTTGTTCATACCAGTCCCCCATCAGCTTACAAGTGACGCTCCACTCATTACTAGCCATACATATTGAACCGCCACTTGTTCTCAGAGTTATTGCTTTTTTTATTTAAATGTAAAATATCGCCTCAAATGCATCTCCGGGTAGAGCTCTCTCTCTCTCTCTCTCTCGCTCTCTCTCTCTCTCTCTCTCAACACAGATTCTCATCTATTCTATGCTATGGGTTTCAATTGCTTGGAGTGTTGTTCCCCTTGAGCAAAATTATTAAAATATTAGTTCAGTGTTTTTCGGGCACTGAGTGTTAAGTCGCCCATTAGTTTCTATCTAACAATAGGTCTCACATTATGCCTAAATATTGCCTAAATATTGTATTGTATTGCCATTATTTCTTTACAACCGCTTAATATCTGCACAAATTTTAAAGTATTTGAAGAATACTGTCATTTGTCGAAAGCACTGAAACACCGGAACATTTATTTGGATTCTGGGGTGACTTTATTTTTTACTCATTTAATGACTACTTTATAGTCGTTATAGTCTTTACAACACATACTTGTGTCTCATGTGAGGAGAGAATGCATAGAATACTAATAAGAATGAAAGCTTTCCGTCTCTTTATTCTCTTTGTTCGCTGGCTTTGTCTGAATGGCTGGCAATGCCTGCATAGCATAGCATAGAGCTGTTGGCAACTCTACCCAACTGTAAGGCATGTGGAATGTGGTCTCTTATGTTGTGTTCAATTCACTTGTAATGCTGTGAGAATATTCACAACCGTCGCATACAGTGAACACCACTTATAGTAGATATACCAATATATAGGTAAAAATGTATCATTTTACAACAAACATATTTTGGCATTTTTAAGTCTTATTTAATGTTCTCATTGCAAACATTGATTGTATAAGAGATGTCCACTTTTAGGCATAGATTGCTTGTACAGTCTAAGTAGCGCTCTTCAGGCCTCTATTGAATGACTATTCTTTGAATTCAAACTTTATTTGATTCCCAGAACTCACGGCAGTGTTCGTCCCATTAGTTTGCTTTCACTTCTCAATACTATAAGCTTCTCAAAAAACATTTAATTTAAATAAACCACTCTTTCTTGAAATTAAGTCTAACGCTAACAAAAACAAATAGATTGCAAACATAAATAAATTTCATGCACCATAAAATCAAAGCTTCCGATAGTCTAGGGCCTAGGCGGTCGGCTTATACACATATAGACATATGGGTGGCAAAGAGTTTTTGTACCCTTTCTTTCTTTCTTGTGTCCATGTGTTGACTCATTTGAATCAAAATATTGACTCTAATAAGCTGTATATATGTTATGTCTAATTGAAATGTAATTATATTTAAGGATCTGTTACGTGAATGTCAGCTTCAGATCGAGAGAATAATGGCTTCACATATCCCTGACATGAAGACCGAAAACTCTGAGAACTATCCACAAAAAAATGATTGATTCAAGAAATGGTTTGCCTTTAATTACTATGAGAAGGGGTATTGACTGATAGACTGATAGCAAAGTCTCAACTAAACCCACACAACATTACAACACCGCTGTATATAAGATATGATATTCATTGCCCTATTGTTGTTGAATATGTTGTATATATTGCTCTAATGAGGGCTTCAACTCTATAATGACTATCCGTTGCAATACATTTGTATTAATTTAAGAGGACTTCTTAAATAAAGTCCATTATTATTATTATTAACTTCAAAAACACTCCAGAAGTGTACGGAATCGGACACGACATCGTCGACTCGGATGACTGTCCACAGAAGGAGAATACTTCTGAAGTTGAAGACATCCATCCATTACTGAATCAATGCTATTGTGATGACAATCTGAATAGTAATTAAACGATTGAATCGCAGCTCAACTATAATCTGGGAATTTGTGCTAATATTTCATAACGATTTATATTAGAAATGAAATACTGATCGTAAGATTGCATCAAAATTCCGGAACTCTATAAACACTTCAGTCATTTCAAGTTAATTAAAAAATTGTGTAAAAATCAATCAATGATTGCATGACTTGAAACAAATCATAATATCCTATACTATAAGCACATCATATCAAGAGAAGTGAAACTAAATCTTAAAAAAATAAATTATTTTTAAATGTATAATAAATATGACCGCTTCATACTTGATGAATCGAAATGATATTTCGATTTAAAAGAAACCGTGAATTAATGGACAGAATTTGATGAAGTGGTCGACTTATGGATCAATTGATGAATGTGTAGATATTGGAGGAAACGAGATATAATGCAGAGCTAGTCATACGTCAGACGCCCTAATAATCAACACTTATTTCCGCTGTCAATGTGTGCACACAATGAAAGACAGAGACAGACAGAGAGATCATTAAAACTCTATTCAATTTAATATTTAATGAATTTTCCACTCATTATTCACATTAAAGCCGAAGACAATCCTCTGACAACCAAAACTGTTAACTAATTTCTTGTTTTAATTGCTTTTAATTGTGTAAATTATTTATATATAAAAAACTAATGATTTCATGTTAATCACAGATTAAGTGTACATTTATTGAAAGTTATTTTCAAAGTGAAAACATTCCTTAAGTTACTAAAAAAGATGAGGTTTTGTTTTGCAGATCACAAGTCAATACGTCAGTCAGTCTTACAATCAGTTTTAGGTTTTTATATGGAGTTTACTTTCAAAGAACAAACGACTAAATCGTTTCAAACTGTGTGAAAGGCTCACAAAAAACATATTTTTCATGATTGAGTAGAATTTATTTTTAAAAATATTTTTATAGAATACAAACAAATTGTCATTAAAATATATTCACATCTAATTTTGGAAATAATTGATTTAAAAGTATTTGAGTCAATAGCGTGTCATAGGAATCCATTGTTGGAAACTAATTTAGTACTGAAGTTAGAATTTTAATGCAAAAGTTGAACATTTCATCGAAATACTAATCTATCCTCAAATTTTGTAATTTATATAATATGTTATCAAATTGTGATGTTTTTAAGAATTTCAAATTGTATAGATTTCAATTTAGATTTTAATTAATAAATTGATTTTTAAAATATAATAAAAATATTTATTTCATTCAAAAATTCCAATAATATTTTAAATTAAATATCGTTTTACAACTCTAGGCATTCATTGAAAGGTTTGATATATTTATTAAATTCAATCAAAACTAGTGAATGGATTGATTACAATATCATCTAATTATAGGTCAATTGAATTTTGACTTTAGATTTGAATGTTTTCTCTTCTTCGAGATCTTGTTTTTGTTGTGTTTCTCTATTTTTCGTTTCGAACTCTTCATCACATCATTCACCGACTGTTTACAAATCAATTCAAATAAAAGATCATTAATTAAGAGATAACTTATAAATCTAATCAATAAAAATCATTCAAACCTGAATCGCATGGCTTTTCTTGCGGTCAAGTCTTTTGAGAGTCAACTCAGTTCTCGCTTTCGTATAAAATTCGCTGAACTTTTCAGTTCCTATAATATTCTTGAAGAGTTGGAGGACTTGTTTGGTGAGAACGAGCACTTCATTTTCGGTCGAGTTGTCACCATTAGACTCTTCACGACAAAGAAGTGGCAAAAAGTTTGGCAAAAACTGCTCCAATCGATCGGTGGCCAACTCGACGGCTACCGCTGCCATCCATTTGATAACACAAACACGCTTTTGTGTGAGATGTGGGCTATTTTTCAATTCATACTTCACTTCAAACACCAATTTATTTAAAAGCCATTTAAAAGACAAATCATTGCAATTTTCTGCTGACGACTGAATAAAAACTCTTGAAATGAAAACTAAGTTTTTAAGCAATTGATCGCTCAATACGTCTCCGTTATAAATGTCGCGAAACAAAAGGCAAAACTTTGTGCCCAATTGACGCAATTTCTCATTTGTATCGCAAATTAAAAATTCATAACTTTGTAGAGAATTGTTGATAGAATGGGCTAAACATTCGGTGGAGTACTGAGAAAATAATTGACCGAAAATTTGCGTTGAAATCACTCGAACCCAAAGGTGTGGATGTAGTAAATGATAAGATATTACATAATCTAATATTGCGTTCACATCATCGATGAACTGACTTTTCTTAATGAATTGCGGGTCGACTTTCATTAGCCTTATAAATAGATTCAAATGTTGATAAATAAGACTATCGGCACTCTTTGCGGCACCGGTATCCGTGTTTATAGAACTGTCATATCGGGACGGATCTAATTGTTGTTTAATTAATGGGAGAAAACTTGGCAATCGATTCAAGAAGTCTTTGTTCTCGACTGACATAAACAAAGAGCAGAGGTGTGAGGCTAACAGTGTTTGCAGAAGTGGTTCAGATTTAAGCCACGGAATAATCATATCATTAAACAAATCACTTCTATCTGTTTGCGTGAGTCGTCTCAAGAGTTTGGTGAGTGAATCGGCCACTAATTTCTTGGCCTCACTCTCAGTCTCATTGACTAATCGCGAGGAAAGGGGAACAAAAAAGACGGCTATATTTTGGCGCAAATATTCATAA
Source organism: Oppiella nova (assembly GCA_905397405.1). Lineage (NCBI taxonomy): Eukaryota > Metazoa > Arthropoda > Arachnida > Sarcoptiformes > Oppiidae > Oppiella > Oppiella nova. Next base: position 6,803 of record CAJPVJ010000600.1, read on the forward strand.
CTTAGTTCTGAGATGAGATGATTGAGTACATAGAGGGCCGACTCCCGGCCCGACGTCTTCTCGTATTCGAGGTGTCGGATGAAGAAATTGATTCGTTTAGTCAAATGGTTTGCCTGAGAATATTCTGTCAGATATTTGACACACAATTGACTGCAAGTACTGCGAACGGAATCAATCTGTGATGTAATGGACATTTCGGTCACATTCTTCATAATACGATGAAAAGCATGTGAACTATATTTGCGATGAATAATGGACTTCAATATAATAAAGACCGTCGACTGATGCGAGTCGTTGTGTAAGTCCTGATCGACGTATGACAAGAGAACGGCCATCTGTTCGTCATTAATGTGGACATCAGTCCTGTCTTTGATAAAGAGACTCAAAGTCTTAAAGCAAAGCACAACGAGTTGCACGTTATCGTCCTCTCTGTCACTGATCCCGAATTTGGCGTATTTGTTGAGCAAAACAAATATAGTTTTCATTATACTTTCCGAATGAGTTGCAAATGCGGGTAAATCTGAGAACTTGGTATACATTAGGAAAAGGGATTGCAATGAAAGTGTGGCCAGTTTGGCATCTTTTGAATCCAATATTGTTTCCAATAGAGGAATAAAGGGGTCCAGAAGTGCTAAATGTTCTTCATTTGAAGTTTGGATCCGCTTTTGTTTGATTAGCGCTAAAAATCCATTCAAACCAAATTCAATGATAACGTGTGAGTTGGATGTCTCACCGATTTTGGATACTTTTTCGGATCTCTGGTAAATGGGTTTTACAATAAGACGCGAATCGATCCTTTTGTTTTCGCTCTTCTTTGGCGTGTCATTCAAATTGTTATCTAATTTCAACCGTCGCTCTAAAAGCGTATCATTAGTTAAGTCATAAATGAATTTTATAAGCGCTTCGTGAGTTAGCCCGGAGTTTGATACCAACCCCTGACCCACTTTACTAAGACTTTGAGATACTTTTCTCACAACTTTATGGTTATGAGCGCCCAGTAGTGTTGTTTTTAGCGGCGCTAACAATTGAGGCAAACAATCTTGTGATACAACTGTTGCTAAAATTTGGAAAATATCAAAACTTTTGCATTTTTTCGCTTCTTTTAATTTAGTGGTGATCTGCGAGACCTCCTTCTCTTCCGATAGATTTCCAAAGAGCTCTAAAGAGCACACTTCGAGCAAAGTATCCAAACAATTGTCCAAATCTCCACATTTTAATTGCGGTCTAAGACTCGCAAGAATGGTATAAACGGAGTAAACAAAGACATGCCTTTGATATCCTTTGGAAAGCGATGAACGCATTTCTTTGAGAGCATTCGCCACATATTTAGGGCCCAAACACTCCATCACTTTAACGAATGTATTTCTCGCCAAATCCCTTATACTCTGAGTCCTCGACTGCAAGAATTGACACAAACGTAGGAAAACACTCGATATGTTTGACTTTAAGACTTGTTGACTACAATTCATTGACTTTAATAACTTAATTATAGCCAAAGCGATGGGAACTCTTTGGATCTCATCGTCTTCTGAGTACTCATTCTTCATGGAGTCGAACGCATAATCTATTTGTGACTTTTGATGCAAACACTTATGCAGAAGCGGTAATAAATGATTGACAGCCGAGTCATATATCTTATCATTAGAGGGCAAGACATTACTGGTATTCAATGATTTGACATTAGTTTCCATTTCTTCATCGGTTGGGATCTCTTCTTCATTACAACGATTGGATGCATCGAAAGAAAAGTTATCCAAAATAGAAGAAATAACTTTTATATTCATTTTCTGATCGCCTTTTTGTTGGATCAGTTGATTGACATAGTATTTGAGAATAAAATAGTATTTATTCCAATGGATGTGCTTAGAGAAGGCGCCGATAGCTTCAACCGATGCATTCATCAGTGCTGTCTGTTTGCTGTACTGAACATCTTTCAGAAAGTTTGTGGTCAACGGAATCAAGAAGTCGGAGAATATCTTATTCGATAGACTTTTTAGCAAATCTTCATTTTTGGCAAAACGATTCAGTGCTCGAGTTCTCCTATGAATTTGAATGTGTTTTATATTCAGCCAAAAATCTATTTCTTCGTCTTCTTTATTACACAGAAGTGACAGTTGTTTGAGAATCACATGTCTTTGACCATTGATTTCAATCAATGAAACAAGTAATTCAATCATTTGATGCCTAATTGATTCGGACTTATTCCTGAGTCCTTTAGATATAGTCGAATATAACAAGAGTTTAATAACCAATACATTGAAGAGATAATTGTCGTCGAATTCCTCAAATTTCTTCAAAACATTTCTGATTACATCCAAAGCCGACTCACGAATTGCCATATCTTCACAGAATTGTATTAAATAAATACAGTTATAAAACAAAACGGAAATTATTTCATAATTAAATTCATTGCGAGAAATTGATTGTAGAGTAGAGTTAATTGTTTTAAAGGCAGCAATTCTTTTGGGATAATCTGGTTCTTCAGGGAATTTAGGATTATAAGCATTCATGTCTGCAATCATTTTAGACAATGATAGCAACTGTGGTTCACTTTGTGCTAACGTCTCAAATGTGTGACAGAGTTGTGTTCGGGAAAAAGAGTTGCGAATTATGCCAAACAATGGAACCAATGATCTCAAGACATGTGTGACATCCAGTTTTGCCACATTCTTCACTAAATGAGACAACGCTTGCATTGTTTGCAATTCCTTTTGCTCGTCATTTCTCTTCAAATCAAAGCTATTAATCAAAAGAATTATTAATTTAAAGCTTTCGTCCGATTGTGAGACATAAGCGCTGAGTCGCGAAAGAATAGTCAGTTCCTGTGAACTAAACGCTGAAGTTTTGCTTTTCTTTCCCTTTTTATCTTTAGTTTTCTTATTATTTTCAAAATTAATATAAATTCTGTTTAATATGTCTGAAGTATACGGAATTAATATAAAAGTCCCAAAATTCATGTCATTATTGGCATTATAGTTCACTGTTGTATGAGTTTGGTTAACAACTATTTCCGATATGTTTTGTTCATTAGATTCACTGAAAGTATCCAAAACTAACAAATTCTCAATGAGTTGAGTGATGGCACTAATAACTTGTGAATGAGATTTAGGATTTGTGTAAAGTTTTAGTATTGCATTGATTGGTGTCATTGTTTTGTCTGACGAATGACTTTTGGCAAACAATTTAAAATAACGCGAGTTTTCACTCAAACTAATCAGGAATGTTAAGAGAGGGGAAATGGAGGTAATGCTCTGAGTGTCCAAATAAGACAATTGCGACCAAACGAGGCCTTCAAAGAGTGCGTCCAATTCAATGCTCGAGTAGTCGTATGCGTCAAATGTCTCGAAGAATATTTTGCCAATTTTCAGACAATTGGATCGGATGTCTTTCAAACGGATAATCGAGTGATCATTAATTGAGTCGCGATTTTCAGATAACAATTGAGAGACAAAAGTGGAGATAACAACTAAAACTTTAAATATGTAAGCAGTGATTGCTTGCGAGTTGTTTCCCAAATGTTTCAAAACAAAGTCTAACGTTTTGATCATAGCCTGCAATTGGCGCAAAGGTATGCATTCCTTAAGACTTAGCTTTGTTTTGATGCTTTCATCCAAAGTTTGATAGTCGTGTCCAACAAATTCAATAATCGGCGCAAATATTAAGTCCAAAAACAAAATGAGTTCGTTTTGGTTGAAAGCGGACAACACTTTGAGAATTATTGAGCGCCGGAAGTCCGCACTATTCTTGCCGTGTCTTTTGGTGCCATTGGTTGCCATCATTTTTCCGTAAAGAATTCGCATAAGAATCGGAATAATCATCGATCGATTCTCCGCCTGAAGAACATTCTTCTCGTCCTCTGAATTCAATATAAGGGAATTGATTTCAGATTTAAATGTCTTTTCATCGATTAATCGCAAGAAATTGTCGTGAAATCCATCCAAATATGAATACTTATAACTTATGATACAATTGAATGCATTCTTTTGTAGCTCAGAGTCGGGAGAACTCAATAAATTGAGACAAATATTTGTCAGCTCTTTGTCGCGATATAAAGCCTTTGGGTTTTTGAATTTGGATAAAACGCCCAAAAATGAGAAGAAACTCTTCCAAAGCACTTTGCGACCGATTCCTGAATGACATTCAACTGAACTGTCTTTTACACTTTCATTTGAGTCCATTTCCATCGGAGACTCATTTGTTTGCACTTCACTCCTAATATCTTCTTTGGAATTCTGACCAAAAATCAATTGGGAATTCATTTCATTTTCTAAGAAATCAAAGAAAATGGGAACAAATTCTCGATTCAATGGCTCAATGAATTCAGCCAACGATTGCATTGTTTTCAATATTAAAAGTCTATGATTTGCAAAATCAGGTCTAATGGAGGCCTCGATTTCACATTTCACCAAAGATTGACTCGATTTCAAATAACATTGGATATCTTTTTGGTAATAATTAGATTCAATAGGATTTGTGGCATATATTTGTTGAGTAGTTTGTTTCAAATGTGAAAACAATATATCAAAAAATAAATGTTTGTTTTTATAACCCTTTGCATAGCTTTCAATAAGTCGTTGAATTGGTTGCCATAAAAGCGAAAGATTTTCATAAAGGGCTCCAAATAAGTAATGGATTGGCATTTGCTCGAAGTCTAGACCGTCGGATGTCTTCAATGGAATCAATTGCTTCACTAATGGGTACTCAAGATGTTGAAGAGCATTGATTTTAGAGCGATATTCATGTAAATCACTCGCAATTGTTTCGGCCGTAAAACAAATGTTTAAAACAGAAGTTTTAGAAGTAGTTGTGTCTTCAGATGGAGGGAGTGGCGGATCAAATAGTGTCAACACATGTAATGTTAATAATCTTCTAATTCTGTGAAATGAGGACAAGTTGTCTTCGAGTGACTGCTTGTAAATCATTTCCAAAAGATTTAAATCCAAAATATCTTCAGACCATTGTTTGTTGAATGATAGGAACAAATCGAAAGCTTGAAGTAATTCAATGTTTGATTTATTCCTCAAAATCAACTCAATGAAGAAGTTTGGAGTCAACTCATGGATTGGTTCATCGGTTTTCAATATGACTAAAGCAGTGACCGCTTCGACGACAACGTATCCAAACCAACGATTGTCTGAATCAGTGGTTAACCTGGACTCGAGTTTCATTACAGTATGAGATATTAATCGACAGATATTTGATTTATCGGTTATGGGAACAAAGTTTGGTAAACAAATAAAAGCGGACCAAATCATCTTCAAGTCATCAGTTTTAGTGATCACATCCAATAATATATGACAAAAGTCTTCAGCAAACTTGAGCACATATTTGGACAAATTGTTGACATCACTTCCATATATAGGTCGCCGACGTTTAGTTAATATTAATTCAGTCAAAAATTTGAGTGAAAGGTTGAACTCATTTGAGTGATACAAACCACTCTTCAGATGAGTTGAACATAATGTCAAAATTGATGGCAAAATGATTCTCTCAAATACCATACAATTGGCAACACTTTTGGAGAATTCAAATATTTGTTCATTTGTCAGACAATTTGATGAAAAGATTGTCGTATTAATGAGTTCAATGTCTTCTGCAGACAATGCATTAAAACAATTAAATAACAGATATTTCAAAGAATTCAAAATATTATTTTTCATGCTATCGTCCAAACCATTATTATTTAAATACTCTACTAAATAGTGAACTAATTTCGATGCATTTCCAACTAAATGACAATTTTTGAAGGCTATGATTGCGTTCAACAGTGATATCACTTTCTTGAGAGCAATTACATTAGATTTACAATCAATGAGAAGTGTCGTCCAAATTATATTCAAATTCTCTTTTGATGTAAACTCAACCAATTGTTTGAACATAAAAGCTATCATTTGCTCTAAATTATGGTCTTCTCTAACAAAATATCTGTCAAACAATAAAGGGATCAAAGTTTGGGCACAACTATGGAAGTCGTGATTCACTCCTTTGAGTGAATGGTAGAGCAGTTGTGCGACGCCTTCCACTAACTTGCGGTCATTTATGACACTTTCAAACAACACATCGATTATCACTGATTTGTTGCCACACTTTCTGATCATAAATGAAACCGATTCTGACGTGAATTCTCGGATGTAATCCTTTTTGCTCTTCAATAGAGTTGTCAGTAGTTTGTAATTAATGTCAAACTCTTTGATTATGTATTTCCAGAGATATTTGAAAAGAAATGTGAGACAAACGAAGATCTGTTCAATCAATTCGGGATCATTTGTGTCCAGCAATTCAGTCAAACACGAGAATATTCTTCCGAAGTATTGGTAGAAATCTGTGCTCAGATCGCGAGCCAAAGACACCACCAGTTCTAACACTACATTTTGAGCCAAATTGTCTTTGATGTTGAGGTTGTGGACCAGAATGTCCACCAACTGGTCCTTTCGGTTCACTATCTGCGGCAAAGTCTGCACCGAAACCACATTTCCCACCGATTTTCTTAAATCAGTGAAATGTTGGCTGCAGTTGAGGTCAAACCACTTCTCGTACGTAATGGCGAAGTAAGTGATGGACTCATCGGTGGACACGTTGTCCACCCGTTTGTGAAGATTATGTAAAACCGAAACATTTATTTGAGACAAACGCTCGCCGAAGGACTGAAACTATAACCCAATTCACAGTCAATACAAACGTCGAGTAATTGATAATCAAATGAATGCTTACTTTGAAAGTGTTGTCCGATTTGTGAGAAATAGGTTTTGTCTTCATTTTGATGGTTTGATCACTGATTTAAAGACTGAAAGAGACAATCATTTGAATCACATTCACATGACATCTTTGAGGCAAACATGTGTTTCACTCGTTCACAGTCACAGCACGTGTGCCACCAATGCATCAAAACAACCATTCAATGGGTTGACCGTCAATGACGTCCACTATATTCCTGTTGTCATTGCTTTGGCTCCAAAAACACTGTAAAAGTGTTTTCACGGCAACACTTGATATGCAAGAATAGCAATGCAGTGATGTATGCCATAAACGATTAACTCCAGAATTTGAGAATTGAATGCAAAAGTGCCATGGTCAACTCATCACCACATCACTATACCACACATTATGCTGTCAATTCAAATGACAAAATGTCAATATTTTAATTAAAATGTCAAATGCACTAAATTTTTAATTTATGCTCAATCATGAATGCACTCATAAAACGTGGTCAAAATGTTAGGACATACAGTAAAATACCAGGACGGTATTGAATTTGCATGAATCCATCATATATTTCATTTGAATTATTTACATACTAAATAGCAGCAAGGTCACATCGAGTCAAGTCATTCAAAATTGTTTAATCGAAATTTTTACAAAGATTACAAAATGCAAAATAAATTCAAACAATGTTTGTTACATACATTACAATGAAAATTAGTTTATATAATTAATAANGGTATTGAATTTGCATGAATCCATCATATATTTCATTTGAATTATTTACATACTAAATAGCAGCAAGGTCACATCGAGTCAAGTCATTCAAAATTGTTTAATCGAAATTTTTACAAAGATTACAAAATGCAAAATAAATTCAAACAATGTTTGTTACATACATTACAATGAAAATTAGTTTATATAATTAATAATTTATAGTAGAAACTTAATTTTACTCAATCCAAACAGAATATTGTTTTAAACAATTTAAAATAAAATTAATAATATTTTTGTTTACAATGAATGTATTTAAAACTCAATATTTTTAATTTCTTAAAATTAATTTCTATTTTCGTGATGACAATTTTGAGGCACTTTTTACAAAATATTTATTTTTTGAATAACTTTTAACTTTTTAATTAAGTTAGTAATAATGAAATTCTAACAAATAGTATATTTAATAGTAATACCTGTGATACACTATATTTAAACTTTTGTTTTGTGTTATGTAAATAAAATAATTTGTTTGATAAAAAAGGGGTTTGTCTAATTTACTTATGTAAAAATAACTTTCATTGTGTTGTTTAGTCATATAATATTTGTAGAAAACATAAAGTAAAATTGTTTGGGATTACAGACCATATACTATAATTGACCAAATACTATCAATAAGTATTTATATGATAACTTATCATTGATAACTTATCTTGATAACTGATAAGTTTGGTCTAATGTTCTAATGTTCACAATTTCAGTCAAGAAATTCAAAGCATTACATGACTTTTCTTATGATTAGTCCAACAGTATTTATCAACTCTATGATGTGAAGAGAGGGTTAGGGTCATTTTTTACAGTCAAATTATACAGTACTTAAGTATCTAAATTTACAATAACATTGTGTAATAACTCAAACTAAAATTTAATAAAATTTGACAAGGTGTGTTATTTTGTTAGTAAAACTAAATCGAAATCTTAAGAGTTATTTTGTGACATAATTTGATACTTTGTAACAAATTTAAATCTGTAAGTGTTAATAATTAATTGTATTTAACAATATTTTATTAATTAATACTTTATTTTAAGAAATTTAACTTTAATTTAATTTAACTTATTTTAGTTAATTATATGGTTACATAATTTGTAAATGTTTTGCACTTTATATGTAAAGTGTGTAAATTGAATAATAACAAATAATATGACATATTTTATAAAGTCTAATAAAATATTGATTCCTTATTGAATAGAATGTGTGCTTTAGATATATAAGCATTTGAGAGCAATGCTTAACTTTGGAGAATTGATCGTTAAGTAGTAATGAGAAGAAAATGATGAAAACCATTGCGTAAAATATCTATATTAATATAAATACACACTTCTATACAATATATTCATAAAAGGAAAGTCTAAAAGAAAAATATTTATACAAATGTTCACTTTGAATGAGTGCTCTATTCTGAAGATTTGTTGTAAAAACTGAATGAATTGCTTTAAATAATAGTCTTTAGAGTAAGATATTTGATGGCTTTAAGTATATCAAAGACATCTTACTATTAGAGAGTGTCTAATCCTATAGATTGTGAATACAGTACTATTGTTGTGAAAACTATAATTCAATTTCATCGCATATCTATACACTAAAGACATGTAATTGGAAGTGTTGTCTAAATGATAAATAATTACCACATATTGTGTTTAACACAATCACAGCAATCTTTTTATTACTATATTTTAATTGACTTAATGTCACAAATATTGTCTAATTATATAATAATTAAGTATTTGATAGATGACACGAGAAATAGGAGAAAAGTCACGTGTCAACAGAACTGGTCCTTAAAACAGTTGGCGTTAGGAATTGTCGGCCGCCAGTGGCCGGTGAGGTGAGGTTGGAGACGGACCAACTCGGCCGACCCGCCTGGGCGTCATTCGGGTGCAGAAATGTATGCTTTTGTGACTGCTCTGCCGGATTGGAGTTCGTGTTGGCGTATGTATAGTTAGCTTGCTGCGATTTTAAGTCGTTTTTCTCATTTATATTCTCGACTAATGTGGGCAACGAGTTCCTTATGGCCTGATGTGAATGATTTTGTTGTATAACTTTCGTCAATAAGTCGGGCAAAGCCTCGATTTGCTCGTAAATCATAGACATTCTGTCCTCTATTGTAATCATCTTCTCGTCTAATAATTCTTGTCTCGCGTTTATATCCGACACAATCTCATAGACATTGTTCTGCAACTGAAAGGCAACATTCAGTTTAATTCAATTTTCCCAACAGTTTTTTATAACTTATTCGAGCGATCCTTTTAAATTAAAAGTACCGTAATCTTATTTTTTATATATTTTTTAAACTTTTTAATGAATTTGTCGGAAAATATATTCTCTAAACGACTAAACTATTAGGCGATATAATGAATGTGTTGTAAAAGTTAGAGGATCGAGTCATTTGTATAGTTTAATGATGCGATCGATTGTCTTACTTTTGCCATATCTGTGATGGTGTTGGCGTTATCCATGAGTTTCCTCTGATCCATTTTCACTTTTCTAAGGCTATAAATCAAACGACAAAAGTGTTTTTAATAGATATACATTATAGCTGCGACTTATAGGCAATTCAAATATAAGTTACCTATAGATGGCTAATAAAAACTTTCTCTGATGTGTTCGTACGCGCGATGTGTTTATTTTTTTGGTTAGTTTTGTATTCTTGTAGATAAGCCACGTCTCCCTCAATACATTTGCCGCCGCATTCTTTAACTGGTTTTCACAAAATACAGTATAAGTTCATCAAGGATATATTTATTTTGTAAATTTAGTCATTTTATATTCATTACATATTTGATTATATTTTCATCTTATTTTATTTTCTAATGTTTTCATATAATTTTTCTGTATTACTATAAACTAATAGAAATAATTATAATTAACATAGTTATAAATAGATTCAAACGTCTGATTCTTATCAAGAAATATTAAAAACACGCTTAAATTTACAAAATCTAATTGATTATCAGTTTACAGAAATAGGCCATTTTAAACATTTTACTAAAAACCTACAATGTTAAAATGTTCAGAATATATTATAACAAATTCTATAAAGAATTAAAAGTGGTCATCCAATTCAAAATAATAGAATTTAAGCCTATATTTACAGTTATAAGTAACTGATTTTACATTACTTCAAGACTAGTCGTTATAGTAAAGCGATGTCTCCCTAGATAAATGGGTGACTAATGTAGCATCACTTCTATGGGTATAATAGTTATAGAAGTGAAAACTTAGCACAACTTTATTGTAAAGAAATAACTCATATTTAGTGAACACTAATATCATAAAGTTATCGCCTTTTAGCTCTAGAATATTATTTATTTACAATATTTTACTCTTAATTTGAAAGTTTTAGCCGTAGAATATATAACTCTATAACTCTAATATCTTTAAAAGGTACATTAAGTTAGCAGGAAAAATTGTTATTTTAAGTATCACTCCTTGCGTATTAACAATCGATTGATATACACAGCAATTGAAATAAAGTGAAAAGTAATTGAGAAAATGTATAGAATAACGGAATAATGTGACAAATATATTGTATGACATTTCGAAATAATAATATACAGTATATCTATCTATAGACTGGATATAAAAGAATGTTTAATGGAGTTGTTCTGTAGTGACTGTAATCTAACTTTTTGGTCGATTTATTGGAGCATTACGGTATTTCTTTGAGTGAAATAATCATATATTTATTAAAATCAAATGTTTTTTTGATATAATATTTGTTTTCTCAATATATTGATTGCAATATACAAAAGTATATAATAGCTTAAAATAAATCATAACTCTATTTATTATACAGAACTTCTAAATTAGATACACTGTAGTGATTTACTTTACTATTCTGTACTAGGACTACTGAATGACATTTGGTATATCTATTTCTAGAATTTAAAATATAATTTTCTATCGCTTTTATTGTAATTCATATGATTCGAGAAAAAGATTAATCAAGAAAACATAACACATAACACACTTACCCTTTTAGTGAGCTGAGTATCCATCATGAAGTTGTGAACATGCTTTTCTGCTCGGGATAACTCTAACTTTCTTGCTATAACTGCCACTACCAGAGCCGTACAACCGGCGCCCTATCAATATAAAACAGACTATTAATGCATTTTCTTTATAGCGTTAAAGTTCTGTACAAAATCTCTTAAAGTACTGAAATCTATTCATTATATTTCTGTTTGAATGAACTCTTACTGCGAATAACAACATTTAATTAAATACTGAATATATCGATTGAATTGTAATTAATATATAATTATATAATATAGATATAAATATACTCTAGAATTAAGTTTATTTCATTATAAAGAATTGCTATAAATACTCTTTCTTATATGCATAATTTGTTTTTATATATTGAATGAAAATATATTATTTCAAACAAGTACAATTTTCTTATACAACCATATAAATTGCAAATGAGTTGTTTTTCTTATTTCAATATTTTACGTAATTGAACTGTTATTAAGTTGTATTGTCTGCTAATTGATATTTGAATTAAATATTAAGTTTGCACAATTCAAGAATTTAATCAATAAATTCTGTTCGTGAAATGAATTTCAAGTTATACTTTAACTATTTTAAGATATTATTAAAATAGCAATTAAATAGCTAAAATGTTTACTTACAATAAGTCCCGAACAAACGGCTATTCCTCGTCCACAATATCTGAGACAAAGCAATAATCTCTCATTAAATCAAATAAAAAAGCAATAAAATATAATCATTCTGAACTAATCAATTTAGGACATCTGAATAAATATATTTAAATAAGTGTAACAAATGTTGATATCATACGTGTTGGGAACTATATCTCCGTAACCAATAGACAAGAAGGTGATGGCAACCAACCACATAGTGTTCAATAGGTTTGCGTGTTCTTCGTCGTGATATCTGCAAAATATTCGTTACTTTCATTTCACTCTTTGCTTATTTTATGAGCTCTTTTTAAAAATAATTAAACGTTTATTTGATTTGTCTCTCTTTAGATTAAAATTACGTAAAGTAAAGTATTTTAATTAATTTTAAAGTAGTCATTTTCAAGACCTATATGAAAGGCTAAAAAGCTCTTTCACGTGTAAGTTATTCAACATTTCTGAACAATAAAGTAAATGCAACTCAGAAATTGTCAAAACGGAAACGATTTACTATTTTTATAATGTTATGCAAAAGTAGTGAATATTCTGCAGACGAAGTCTTATATGAAGAGAAAGAGCTGTGACTTCATTACTGCTCTTACTATTGAAAGCATTGCAGAACTCATGAATGTTATGAGATTATTGTGATATAAATTTGATAAAATAGTTAAATTATACTTTCATATCAGTTTATTTTAATTATTCTCTCATTCTTTTGATGGCAAACCTATGAGGAAAACCGTCTCTATTATGGACTAAATGTATTCAATAGATGACTGTTTTATATTCTATGTGTTTTTAAGTGGGATTTCTTGCCAAATAAAAATAATCAATAAATACATACAAATATATGGTCTACTAATTGGTCGATATATTAACCACTTTATTCTCCAATACTCGTTCAGTCGATAATAAGGAACTAAAGAAATATTATTGGAAAACAAGAGAAATGTCTTCACATAAAATCTTTAATAAATATAAAACAGAGTCAATATAGTCTAAGTCTACACACGATTCTAGTAGACTATAAAACATTCTCTATTTATTAGTTTACTTTCGCTTAAATTTCAATTCATTGAATGTCTAAATCGTTGTTTATTCAATTTATTATGTTTGCATTAATTCAATAAGTGTATCGATTAAATTGATTGCAAATTCAATATTTTAGGACAAAACAGAGAGATATTGTATATAAATTTATATCACATCTACAACACAGAGAGATGTTTCATATATAGAGACATAAAAGATATAAAATTGACATAAATTTTTAGAAAAGATCAATTTTTATGTTGAACTCGTTTTAACAAAAATGCCTTTTAGGAAAAATTCTAAACTCGCGATAAACCAAATAATTCATTCCACTTCATAATAACATAATATCTAAATATTTAAATTCAATTTATTTGTAAAATTAAAGCTACAAACACTGTTATGAAAACCAATTTTAATTATTTATTATTGTTATTATATTTATTATGATTGTAATGCTAAATAATATAAATATAATGGAAGTAATGAATAATTAGACAGACCTCTCGCACAATCTCATAGTCCAACTGCCAATAATCCAAAGAGAGACCAAAAAGACCATAAGGCAAGTGCCGGGACATATGGTCATGAGTGTCTTGAGGACAAAGCGTGTGTTGAAGTTAATTCTGTTTAGAGCACCGATACTTCGGGAGGAGGCGTCCGTAAATAGCTTGCTGTGCAATAACATCACCCGACAAATGAGGTATAGGCGAAAAAACATTGGCAAAGAAAGTGCCACATCTATTGGCACCTGTTTTTCATGATTTCAAGCATTTCTTCAGTATCACAGATATTGTATTATAGATCAAATCAATGGTGGTATACCTCAACAGAGCTGCTTTGAAACCTTCCGCCACGGTTTGCCAACTTTGTGGTCCAAACAAAGCTATATTCACCAGGAATGGGATGCATGGAGCAAATCACTAATTCCAGTACAATGAGTCCCATTCTTTGGGAAGTCATGGCTATTCTCCAGTCATCAACACAATTATCGATCATAAATAACTGCATAAAACATGAAATTCTTATTATTTTATAAAATCAATAATATTATAATAATAGCAAACAAAAGCATCACGAATATAGTTAATAATTTGTGAATAAATAAACAAAGAATTAGTGTTGGCTGTCACTCATAAATTATAATTAATGACTTTAACAATAATCTGTTATAATTAAAAACTAATATTTGTTTTTGAATTAATCGCTATAAAAATTGAATTAAAAATCGATAATTAATGTATAATTTCACAAGACAATTTAGGAAAATCGCAATCTTTTTAGATTGCATTTTATATTATATTGTAGAATCATTATATTCTGGCAAAGTCCCTTTTTATATCATATTTTGGTTAACTTTATATAATAAATTCTAAATCCTTTTGTCAATTCTCATCGACTAGTGCTGAGATATTAATAGAATTTCATTCACATATTGGAAAAAGGTTTAAATTAATGGTTAAACTTTTTAGCCTATATTTGTTATCTAAAATTCTTATTAAAATTTAAAATCTATATATTTTTGTGATTCATAACACAATCACTTGAATTTTAACAATATATTTTTATTTTTTAAAAATTTGATAGAAGATAGATTATAATATGAAACTTTTTCGATATAATAAAATTATACGAGTATATCAACGTATATAAAGTATAATATATGAAATTCTACACTATATACAGTAATACACTAAAATTAGTATCAAAGCAAAGTTGTGATTATAAACTAATGTTATTTGACATGATAAACTAATATTATAAGCTTATTACATGAATTAACATAATAAATTAAGCAAATAATGAATGACCTGCACTTCCAGTGAATGATAGGCCACAATAAGACCCAAAAGCATAAGCGTTGAGACTGTTATTAAGGTTTTCACAGCATATGAATACACCGATGCCTAAAGGAAAATTGTTTTATAATTATATGTTAATATCTTATTCAATATTATAATTAAAATAAATTCATTAAATTTTTAAAAGCTTACGCAAGCGATAATTTTTACAAAATATAATTATAAAAAAAGATCTTAAGATTTAATATGTTAATACTGGTTACGATATACAGTATTAGTTATACTGTATAATATAAATAAAAAATAAACAAGATAATTTGTAATTTATTCTTAATAGTCATTTAAGAATATTCATTAAAAAACTAATAACTTATTAGGTAAAAGTTAAAGTTATAAATTGTTAATAAATTCTGCTTAATTTTATCTAAAATTATGAAGTTTGTATATTTATTAAAATAAATATTTGAATTAATATTATATTGACATTAAGTTAATCTCATTTATAATTTATTAAAACTCTTAATAGTAAGTTTATATAATCGTGAAATTTATTTTAAGAAATATATGGTTTAAGTGCAAAAATAATATTAACATTAAATTTGAGATGATATTGTTTAAGATACTATACTTTATTATAAATGGCAAAATAAGAGAGAGAGAGAGAGAGAGAGAGAGAGAG
>CAJPVJ010000601.1:0-22423 GCA_905397405.1 Oppiella nova
TTGTTTAGTTTTTCATTTTACTCTTAACTAACAGTTTATTACGTTATCATTGAGTTTGTGTTTAATGTTTTTAAAGATTTTTTTCGTTGATTTCATTTGTCTTATGTATAAACTTATGAGAGAGAGAAAGAGAGAGAGAGAGAGAGAGAGAGAGCGCTATTATTAGATGTATTTTACATTCACTTTATACGTACGCTAACAATAAAACAATTGCTTTTTTAATGTAAAATAGATTTCACTCCCTATTTATACTTTAAAATATATTTTTCTTTTATTATTATATTTTCTAACCATAACTACAGTCTATGCTCGCTATCTATAACATATAAATAAAATAAACATAATATCTAGAAAATTGCAATCAACATTACACTTTTAGTTTGCTATATAATAAATAAAATACCATGTTATATTTTTAGCGTTAAAAAATATGTAACTAGCACATTAATGTATACTTCATTATAACGAAGGTTACCACAAAATTTTAAACAAAAAACTTTAATAACCTATTGAAAGCACTCATACATCGGGCTAACTAAGCACTGGTAGGCGCCCCGGGGGCTTGAATTTGTAGATAGAAAATAGACTTTCAAATTGTAATAACAATAATAAATATAACATTCAATAACATTACGAACACTCAATGAAAGTATAGCCACAGAAAAAATTGCTAAAAACTTTCAATCCCTAAGACTTTCAAAAAATATGATGGACTACCATCTCATCAGTACTTATCCCAGCGATTACCGGCTAATAAGGCTCTGGGGTCTGTGGTATGGCAGCGCAGCACCGGTACCCTTGATATACTATCTCTCACGTGAGAGAGAGAGAGAGTCAGCCGATGATTGACTTTAGATTTACGGCTATTTTCTATCCATGAGTTTAGTCTTAAAAAGTGTTTTTTCACTGTTTTTCGCAAACTTTTATTTTTGAGGCAAAAATATTTTTCGCCAAAATTTTTCTCGTTTCAAATGATTGTATTGAATGCATAGCTCTCTCTCTCTCTCTCTCTCTCTCTCTCTCTCTCAACATTAAAAATAATAAAATATAAGTCACGCGATGCTGTCTGGACTGGTGGACAAGCATACCAGTGCTCTCCGATGATTAGTATACTGTAGGTATGGCTGGATGGGGAGGTCGAGGGCATAGACTTTTCATTATGCACATACATCCAGTAGTAGGCACTCATTACAGTGAAGTCTAGTTAAAATAACTTGCTTATTTATCGTAATTACCATTCATCACCAGTCCCATCATATAGTGTATGCTATTTTATAATGAACCTGGGTAAAACATTTTTATATACAAGTGTTCACTAAATATATTTTTGTATAAAACAGTAATTAATAGCTAATAATAATTAGTGAAATCATTTGCACCACAAAAAGTGGTAAATGAGCGGTAAGAGTGAGAGTGAAAGAGGACGGGTAGGGAACTGGTGCTGCTGTCATTGCCAGAGAAATAGACAGCACCTGATGATTGGCAATGACTTTTCGAGAGAGAGAGAGAGAGAGAGAGAGAGAGAGATAGCAATGAGACTGTGGTATATATAAGTATATTTGTGGTGCACTAATACTGAAGGGCACCGGTATGTAATCATCTCTCGGATCCAGTTCTCTCTGTGGCCACAAACCATTGCGATTGAATGAACGCATTGATGGGTATGAGGGGAGAGTGCCATCGCACTGGTATGTCAGTGTCAAACGCATACATACATAGTATTTTGCTCGCAGAAAAACTAGCTAGCTATATCAGTTCGATATACAAAATATAATGACAACTATAATAATAATTTTTTGTGTTATTCTAGATATCGGGTACTTATTATACATATTATTATAGAGTATTTTTGGATACTATCTCTCTTTGACTCTCTCTCTCTCTCTCTCTCTCTCTCTCTCTCTCTCTCTGAGTATATCATATCATATATTCTTAAACACTATTCTTCATTTGATTTTTGACTGCAATTGTGTTGAATATATTCAGTCGTTATAAACCGTATATAATCTCAAATAGAGAGAGAGAGAGAGAGAGAGAGAGAACACAGGAAAGTTGGCTATTGATCCCTGTGCTCTCTCGAAGCACTCGTACACACAATATAAATAAAAAAATAAAATACAATCGTTATTATTATTATGTGTAACGAGATATGGATTTTATATTTTATACACATTTTTTTGCACTCACTTTAGGACTTAAAACGAGTTGAAAAATGTATACAATTTTTTACATTTCTCAATGCATTTCTCATTTTAGGCAAATATTTCGCGTTTGAATACGAAATATATTCACGCAATAAATATACATAATATATACATATATAACATCCTTTGAGGGACAGGGATGTAGTGAGTGGGGGACTAGTAGTGTATCCATAGCTTGGTTTCTAATAATTGGTGATATATTTAGAAATAATAGGATTTTTAGTGGAAATATTTTCTGCATTTTTATGGTTTAGTTATTGACATATAATTTGGGAGCAATTCTGGCGAAAAACCATAAACTCCTGGCGTCGGGATCGCTGATACTGACATCCCTTTCCCCCTCCGACACACACCACTGCTATAATAAAAGTGTGTTTTAAAGAGTTATTTAAATTCAAACTTAGATTTCAAGTGAAAACCGAGAGAATGGAAATAAAATATATATAAATATATATAACAAAAAATATTTATAACTGAAAAAATTATTCAAATGTTGTTTTTTAGCTGTACTTTTGGACACCAAATAGTGAATCCGTTTTCACACAACATATCGTATGATATGATAATAAAATTGAAATAAAATATTTGCTCATTGAGTGAATATTATACATAAAATTCACACTCAAAAAAGTAGTATATTTATTATATATGTAAATAATACTTGTTTATTAGGCATCCCTATCCCCCTAACCCTCGCATATATTTCTTAAGTGTAACATTATATGCCATTTGTTACAATAGTCGACTGCAAAAAATATACACATTTTTCGGTTATATATGTAGAAATACTTTTAAATTATTTTAAATTATTTCCCCTAGTAACAAAAGTTATGCTAATTCTCACTCTCATTGCATAATAAGTGGATATTTTTATACATAAGTTATTATAACACATATAAGTTATGCAAACATTTCTCGCAATACAACTGACTTTATAATAGAAATAGAGTTACAAAAAAAGTTGCGAAAAATCTATTCAAATATAAATTTTCATAATTTAATGCCAGAGAGAGAGAGAGAGAGAGAGAGAGAGAGAGAGAGAGACTCACACGAGACGGATATATAACACAAAGTTTTTTAACCCATGAAATGAAAAAATACTTTCAATTTATTTCATACATGTATTAAATAACTCTTACTTTTGATTATTTATATGCGAAAAACTATTTCATACACATAAACCTGCACTGTATTAATAAATAGCCAGGCTTATACTAGTAAACAAAATCCTTATAATCGTAATAATACCCAGAAATTTAAACCTCAACTCAAATAACCATTTAATTTGCATTTAAATTCAAATTCTGAGTAAAAGTTTTAATTTTCAAAAACTGTTTTATCGTCGAGGGCTCCGGTATTTTATGGGAAACCGCCGACTGCTGGCGCTACGCATATGGTATTCCCACTAACCATCGCCTAACCTCTCGTTTATAATCACTTTAAGGAACCGGTGTGTTTCAAATACACATACCATTCCCCTAACACTAGTCTATGGACTCGTAAAAAGCTACGAATGCTATGTTTATTATGGTATTGGGTAGGTATGGAAAGGTAGGTAAAAAGGGTCCCACACACTCTTGCAATGTCTTATAATGACAATAGAGTTATAGCGAGTGCACCGGTAGCTCGAAAATTGGTGGACATGTGCTGTATGTCACAATTTATATGGACTGTACCTTTAGTTTATGTGTGAATAGGCTTTCCCTTCGGTAACAATACCGGGGCGTAAAGGTGTATGTCATGTGTCACATCCATGTCCATGAATGGTGAGCGCACAGGGCTCTCAGTGGGACATACCGTACGCATACACACATACACTGATTGTATGGACCCATAGTATGGCCTAAATAGGCGTTCAATTCATTCAAATGTCAAACAATTTATTCATTAAAATGTTGGCAAAAATTTTCTTTAACACTAAGTCTTGTGTTAAGACTTTTGCGATGAATGACTGGAAAAGTATCGGAAAAATATAATAAAAACTTTTATTTTTCACAAACTTTTCATTCATTGACTTCAGTCTCTCTCTCTCTCTCTCTCTCTCTCTCTCCCTCGTCGACGACAGTAACAGAATTAAACAGATATACTGTATATACGCATAGCATGTATGAGCGCAGGTATGATCAATCGCAGGGTCGGGACCTGTCCGCCCCATGTCTATACCCATACACATAGCTCGTAAGGGGACAGACAGTCAGAGAGCACAGGCCCACCAACTGCTGGCCCACAACACAACCCGAATGTCATTATTATTTATTATAAAGTTTTTTTCTGGAAATCCATTTCCTATTCACATCCCGGTGCCCAGTTCGTGAGCGCACTCGTAGGTAGGAAATGGTATGGAAATCTATTATACAAACGCATGCCAGAGAGTGAGCACCGGTACCCTAACTATAATATCAGAGCCATAGGCACCTGAATACGAGTAACATATTCACGAAAATACACACAAATACAAATGTAATTCAAACACATTTGCAGTGTTTTTAATTGACATCCCTGTCCACCGCTAATAACACGGTGTGTGGGTACCAGTGATGTTGAGGGTAACGGCCCCGACACGAGGGACTGGTAGGTCAGGTGCTCTCAAAAAAATCATTTTTATATACATAACCGAAAAAACTTCAAAAAAGTCATTAAATAGTAATAAAAAAAATCTCTATTTTTCTTAGGACTGACATATACTGGCGATTAGTATTACTTTCCATTACACATCCCGGTGCTGATGGTGCTGGCAATCCAGTGCAGATATACATAGCCCATGGGCACATATCCATCCGAATGGATACCTTTCCCCTCAACACTCTAATACACACCTTTCCCTAAGCTTTATGTGTGAGACTTGTATACAAACTCCAGTATTAGGAACTTGGAAAGCACCGGTAGGTATGAAAGGCTGGCAACACACAAAAAAGGTAACATTTGGCAAACGCACTAGGTCATTTCAATTTTGAGTGTCCTTCCCCCTCCCCCTCCCCCCGAAGTGGACATACCTAACAAACTCTATGGTGGTGTCTATGGGCTAACATTTTACGATTGCTAAACACATTATATGATTGTCTCTCTGATCCCTATCCCTATCGCTACGACTAGTATTCACCAGCGCCTGGAGTACTGATGGTTAGCTCCGATGGTTAGTTAGAGTCTCTCTGAGTTAAGGGAAAGGGAGGGAAATGGATGTGTGCATGCATTGTAGAGATGTCTAGCCTTTTCCCCATGTATTGGCACTAATCATAAAACTCTAATAAAAAACTTTTTTCTACTCTTAACTATAAGTTTATAACTCAACTCGTGTGCCACTCGGGGCTAAACTACCAGTGCTCTCGAGTCCGTACGTACATAGAGTTTTACGATCGCCGAGCGCCGGGAGTTCACTACACAACTTTCCAGCCCTTTATATTATTTATATACCCGTACGAGTGAATAATAAACATACAGTTCCCCTGTTATATGTATATAATATAGCCAAAAATCACCGCAACTTTTCATATATTATTAGCGAGGATTTGGATATAATTTTGGTGTCGATCCCAATGTTTTATGTATTAATATTGGAGGTTTTTATTATTACTTTTCTGATAGAGTTTATTGACTTTTACTCTGTTGAGGAGAACGGTAGACAACATCAACATCCAGGAGCTACGCATAGCGTTGACTGTAAGGCATAGGAATCGCTTATAATATATTTTTTCAATTTGTTAGGAAAAGTAGTTTTACTTTTTTTTATTATAATTAGTTTTTTGTGCTACACTTTTTTTCTCTATACTATTATTACGAAAATATTGATCCCTTTCCCCTCTCATCAGAGGAGACTTTGGGTGGAAAGGGATGTCTGTGTGTGTAAAAGAGATTAAATTGTGATTTAAACCGACAGTTATTTTTTAAAACTGATTATTACACAAAACTTATATATAAAATGGTTTTTCGCGCTTATTGTATATAATAATGATTTTTCGCCAAACGTTTTAGACTTCATACGAGTTTTTCGCTTATAATTTGTTTGTTTAGCGAAAAATACTTATTTAAAAACACATTATCTGTATATCCATTACCCAAAGCGCGCCGGTATCTCAAAATGCATATATGGCCAACATGTATGGTAGGACTTACCTACAAAAATAAATAAATAGAGAAAAATTAGTTATTAATACAAAACACAAAACACTTATTATATTATATACACTTTAGACTGGCATTACTGGACTGTATTTATCAAATACATACCTGAGCCCTACCCCCTCCCACCAGTAACTCAAACCTCATTCATTATACACACCACTCACCCATCGCTGGCACCGGTATTCTGTATAATATTCTACACAACAGTAGACTTATTACGAAACAAATCAAATACATTATGAATACCGTATAGACGTATATATCTGAACACCTCATCGGACAGTTAGATAACATCTCGCGATAAGATGTATGTGCTATTGGGCACCGGGATGTGTACAGCATAGCCACTAAATTATCTCATATAATATAATAGGCTCGAAGAGGGGACAGACATACAGTACAAATCTTGACAGCAGGACCTGTACTTGCATTACAAATACAATTCCCGTATATATTTGTTTGTTATCTAATATTTATTGTGTGCGGAGGGTTAGAGGGAAACGGGAGGTGGTGGTGGTGGGCACTGACTCACACACACATACAGCAAATATAATAACATAGACTACATGTGCTATAATTGTATGATTTGTCTATAAGTTAGCGCTATATTTGTCTCTCTATTTATAATAGATATGAAAGAGAGAGAGAGAGATCGCAATAGTTATGTAACAAATGTTTTTCATGTGTTAGGTCTGACTCCTCAAACACACACACATTCAGACATACTGTTCCCCTGACTCTGCCCTCCCTTTTCCCCCACCACTCACCCACTGTTATGCGGGTCTAAACATAATATAAATTTGTTAGACAACAGCCTGTGATGACCAGTAATTTATTAAAAAATTTTAGCACAGCTTTCAATGCAATACATGTGTTGTATGAATAGGGTGTCTGTGGTCTGGAGCTGTTAGGACTGGTAGGTCTACAGAGCACAGGGAGATATTGAATAACTTATTGTGTTTGGGAAGTCTATGTGTGATAAAACACACCATGCACACAAATCACTGGACAATACAGTTCCCCAACGATAAAAGTTTAGTGATATTTATCTAGCAAAATTCATTTATTACAAAAATTTATTATATTATTATTTAATATGAAAAATCCAATGGCATTTGAAATTCAACGTTAATATAGTGTACGGAAAAGTTTTTCAATAAAATTCTTGTTATTATTTATGATATTATTTAATGAAAATTCTTTGTCTAATAAAATCCTAAGACATGAAATGGATTTTCGCTATGGATTTGAGTTTTATTACTGGCCTTTGGTTTCGGTATTTATTACTTATATTTTTATTTGTCAGTCGAGAGAGAGAGAGAGAGAGAGAGAGAGAAAGAGAGAGACTTTTATATATTATACGAGCGAAAAGTTATGTGTTTTTCAAGTATTTTAATATAAATTCAATTCAATAAGTGGACTAATATTATAAATATAGCAAAAAGGGGAAAATAGTTAATATATGTTTATGATATATACAAAGGGGTATGTCATGAGAGGGGGAACGGTATGATGGGGTAGTTACAGTATTTAAGCACCACTTGAATTAAACTCTTATATGACTTGTTATATAAAATGAGAGAAAAATTAATACATATTTGAGTCAAACAACTCTTTTTCATGTTTTGCCGCATAAATACTGTTTAATAGTATTTCGGTATGAAATGAGATATTTTTAATATAAAACTATTTTTATTAGTTTACTCACTCTCTCTCTCTCTCCCTTTCCCTACCTAACCCTCTATGTATGACATAATATAAACCGATTTTCCAATTATATCGCCCGTAGGCATTCCCCCTATCATTCATTACAATATTATACGAAAATATATATAAATTTTTATTTGTATTAATAATGCGATAGTTTTGGACTTAATTTAAGCAAAAATATTTTCAATCAAAAATTTTATTGAAAGCCAAAAATTTTATGCAAACATTCATTTCGTACGAAATGAAAAATATTTGTCTAAAAATTTGAATTAAATTTCAATTTTATTTTTGTCAATTCATTTTTACTGCAAACTATTTATTCAGTTATATATTTATAGACATATAATAAAATAAACTTCAAAAATTAATTTATATTTCAATATCTGTATAGAATATTCTCTATTTACAGAATATTCCTATTATACAAAATAATTATACAATTATTTATAGTAATTGTTAAATAGGTTTTTAGCAATGTAATTTATTTAGACCTAAAATACCAATAGACTGCCATAATTAATGGCTAATGTCACTGAGCACCGGGAGTATAGTAATGGTGATGATCACCCCAAACGGATTACAAGGATTATATGGATAAAGGATTTATGGGTAAGAAAATAGGGCTTAAACTCCTAATCCAATGCAATATATTATTTCTAAACCCCATTATAACTCTATTGAGAGTAAAATATTTTGAATACTAGTGCCTAAAATACATGATAAATATTAAATGAGACAGCACAAACACTATTAGCTAATAATACTAGCACCAGTAATTATATGCTAGATAAGATATAATAAACAGTTTTTAAAATATTTAAACTTTTTTACAAAAAAGATTTATGACTTAAAAGGAGTTGAAAATTATTTTTAGTTTTCATACGATATCTGAAAATATTTGGTTTGAAAACTATTTATATATTTTTGTTTTATTAAAATATTTATTATGATTACTATAGCATAGAATAAAAATTTCAAACACCAGTACCCATCTCCCAGTCCCCCTCCGAATGTATGTATGGCTTAATCGTGAGCTATAATCACGTTAGACTACCGGTGCTCTCCTATGCATATATCATATTAAATATAATTTTTGTGCGAAAAACCATTTTTTGGTATTAAATTTATAGTAAACTTGAACTCCAAAAGTGTGGTACGTTTTTGGTGAAAAATAATTATTATTTATTATTTAATGTGATTTTGTTGTAAATACAGATTATGTGAGTGTGCGAGCACCGGGAGGACAGGGAATACAGATTATTAGTCAACTTTTATATTAAATTATTTTCATGTTTTGCGGGCATTTATGGGGAAAATATCAGAGATTTTTCAAAAAAGTATACTAAAAACATCACATATTTTCACTCAAATAGTGTATATTTATTATATTAATTACACATTTGACTACTGATTACCAGGGTGTATGGGATGGGCAGGTATATGGTGGTTAGACAATAGACATTGTATTACTGATTAAATCAATGATTCATAAAAAAATAATATTTAAATTGTTATTCAATAACTACATAATAGTTTATTTTTACAATTACTATAATTACAATTTGAATGTATAATTGAAATAATCTAGATCACAATTAGAAATATTATAAGTCAGTTTTTGATGTATAAAGGGATTCATTAGTCTATTATTTTGGAGAGAGAGAGAGAGAGAGAGAGAGAGAGAGAGACTATTTAAATATATTTATATCTCATTTATAAACAGTAGTTAAACTCAAAACTCATAGAAAAATAACACAAAAAACTCCTTTATTTCGTGATTTAATAGATAGCATACAGACTACTAGTATGAGAGGGTATGGGAGGGCAGGCACTGGTAGATAAAGAGCTCCGGCAGCTCCCATAGAGAACAATAAGTTACTGTTATATTTGGGATTCAGATCTCATGATCGCCACAAAAAAGTTTTTACTTATCTTTTATCTACAAAAAGTTTTTTGTGTTAATTTCTATGTTATGTCAGTCTTTGTAGTGCTAATACTATGTGTACTAAATAGCTGGCTAATGTGCACTAATAATTAACACGTAATATACGCTAAAAGTCATATAAAAATACATATATTTTTGTTATATAATCGTAAAATATAATGTATGTAGGAATAAAAATAAGTTTACATTATTTATTAGCCGTTTATCTATCGTATATATAATATATGCATATATTTAGTGTAAAATACGTTATCTATTAATAGATTTAAAGTAAAAATAAGTATATTTTTTAAGACCTCTGAAAAATATTTTTTCAGCGCTTTTTAAATACGATAAACAAGTGATTAAAAATATATAAGTAGTTAAGGAATGCCTAAACCATTTGTATAATACATTAGTTTGTATTTTGCAGTGAATATTTATTTAATTAGCATGCATTTTTTAGTCAGTGACAATTTTCACTCAGTAATATAATTAAATTAACGCCAAACTATTTGTGTTTTGCCAGTATAATAATTTAATTATACATTTAATTATACACATAATGATTAACACTTAAAAAAGGTCGTAAAAATTGTTTAACAAATATATCTCAACTTTTTTTTATATAGTTAAGGAATTTATGGCAAAAATATTTTCGTATATGAAATGAGAAATACTTTTTAATTTTGCAAAGAATTTGTATTTTAATTAAACAGATAAACGGCTAAAAATTAAATAAAAAACTCATTTTATTGATGACATTATAAGACAGTATACATATGAGAGAGACTTATGAGAGAGTATGAGAGAGAATGGAATTTAATTATTAATGCCTTTTCTCTCTCGTATGCATTCATTCAATAGTTAAGTGAAATTAATTGAGAAATACTTTTGACGCGAAAAATGTTTGAACAGTAAATATATATCAGAGGACTGAGTGGTTGAGAAAGAGAGAGAGAGAGAGCGAGAGAGCTGAGAGAGAGACTCTGAATTGATTAAGTTGTCTCTCAATCCACAGTCTATTGCCTTACTATCTATTAATGAGAGAGAGAATGGAGACGAGAGTTAAATATATTTTTCTTAAATAGTATTTAAGTTTTTTTGTGAAATTTTTTTTGTGGGCAAACGATCGACACAAATGAATCTCTGTCTCGGGTATAACGAGTGGTGATTACTATATGCCACGACATGGAGGGGCGCACAGGGAGGGCTGGTACTCGGGCAAAAATATAGTTAAATATAGTTACTAGGAATATTCCAGGTATTGGGTGTATTTAAATTTAATCAAGTATATTGACTTAACCTTGTTTAGAATAAGTGTGTAATATATCAATATATTTATTGGGCTGGTAGTTTTTTTATATTTGCATCCCTGGCCACTTTAATGGCATTAGTAATGTATTTCAATCATTCAGAGAGAATTTCTTGTACTTGTGATGATTGCCTCAAAAGTCTCTCTCTCTCTCTCTCTCTCTCTCTCTCGCAGACACTGTTTGATATGTGTCTCACACTTAAGATATTTTAGTAGTTAGTATAGGAGTGAGAGCACCGGTATGTACGACAGAGATGGACGATCTGCTAGTTATTGACTGCGAATAATAATTGTCAGAATATTTTTAGTATTATCTCAACCACTCGAGAGAGAGAGAGAGAGAGAGAGAGAGAGAGAATAAGTACTTATTTATTCCGCACACTGTTATCTGAAACTCCAGTTCCCTATCCCTTTCCCCTCTTCCACCTCACCATAACCTATGGCTTTTTGGCGATGACTTTAATTAAGCAAAAATAAACTCATCGCAAATGTTCGACTCGGTATACCTCCCATTGAATCCCTTTCCCATGTGCTGTATATTAGCGGTGGTGATAGCACTTGCAGTGTGTTTTATATGCGGGTGCGAGCGATACATACATTTTGCAAAATTATTTATTGCCATTATTATATCAAGTGAAAAAATCTTTTTTGTGTATTTTATATGCAGTTTTTTAGGAGTTTTTATTTTATATATCATTAGAGAGAGAGAGAGAGAGAGAGAGAGAGAGAGCTTTGGAAATATTCTTGAATTTTATATTTTGTCGACAATTTTTTATCGCTGTATATATTTCTATGCTCTCTCTCTCTCTCTCTCTCTCTCTCTCTCGCGAACCCATAAAATATAATAAATTTTCATCAAAACTGAGTGTAAAAATACAAATCGCGATGCGATTCCTCTCGGAGTCGCACCGGTATTCATACGAAAACACCAGGCGATGAATCCGGTGTCAAAAGCCTTACAGATTTCGAGAGAGAGAGAGAGCACAGGTAAGTGAAAGGGGACTGGACCTTAATTTTTATCGTATGTGGTATACAACAGTTGTATAACTTTTTCAATACTTATAGACAAATCGTATGCGAAATATATATAACAATACAGAAAACACCACAAAATTGCTATCAATTGATGGCTAATAATCACTGGTGTCTGACATCTGTATAGTGTATCCTTACGATTGATATCATTATACAGTGAACTCACACTTATGTGAGCTGGATAATATCTATAACACAATATACACTGTAGCCAGGTATTTATTACATGATATATTGCATGGAAAGTCTGTATAACTTATTCTCATTAATGCATAATTCATACAAAACTTATGGAAAACATAATAATAATTATAATATGTGTTAAAATCGAGAGTCTATTGTATCCGCACAATAAACATAGGAGTGGTCGACCCTATCATCTACCGGTGCTCTGAGCATAGACACAGAGATGGATATGAGGGGAAAGGTATAATGATTTGATTTTTTTTCTAAAGGAAAGCCTAAAAACTAATATTAAGCGAAAGTATCTTTTCTGTGTTTAGGATTTTAATTATCCGCTCAGTTGCTAGAGAGAGAGAGAGAGAGAGAGAGAGAGAGAGAGAGAGAGAGACTATTCTGTATTCTGTGCTACATAATACAGACTACAATACTGTAAACGTAGTATTGTTAATAACATTTTTCATGTTCAACACATTAAACATACTATACTATTAATTATAAGTTACAAATGTATTCAAATACTGTATTAAGTTTTGTTGATTTAGTTACATATGACAGGACTGTGAGTTCATTATACGTTTTACAATACGTGTGAATATTTTAGCACACATTTCATTAGCGAAAAACTTGCTATAAATTGTTTAAACAACAAAAAGCTGTTAACAAGTTTACACGTGTATTATGTGTTAGTGAACTTGAAATTTGTATAATTAAATTTGACGCTAAATAGTTATATAAAATTGCATAGTCACTCACTCCCTCAGTCACTGAATTTATTTATTTAGTATTGAAAGGAATCTATTATATAACCAATCACTCACTCTCTAACTAAAGTCAAAGTTGTGATAATATTTTTTGAAAATAGTTTGTGAATAGAAAGCGAGTGAAGTCTTCAAGTTTGAGAATTTATCTAAAACTTGAAAACAGTTTTGTAATATTTTATTAATAATTTTGTTTTAACTTATTTTACTATCATTCGTTATTTGCCAATAAGTTATTAATAAATAAAAATTAATACATTATATAATACAAAGTAATAATTAGAAATATTATTCTGTATTATAATTTATTAATGTTATGATAAACCCGAAGGAATTTTATTAAGTAATTAAATTATAATACAAATTATGCGTTTAATATTTTAAACTATAATATAATATTGTTCAATATTTATCAAGGTTAATTCATGTATTCAGAATATATGAAATATTTTCTTATATTGTGTTTCAAACTATTGTAATAACTAAATAACAAATTGAAGTCCAATAATAAATATTATCTAAAAATTGATGTTTATATTGTGGACTACTATTATTAAAATAAATATGTTTATTTAGTTTACAGAATATTTGTTGTGATAAAAGTCGAAAGTTAATTTTGGTTAAAAATATTTATCTAGCAAAAAATACAAATATAATATAAAAGATAGACTTATATAATTTGAACAACATTTATAAAAATGAATATTTTCTATCATAACTAATAAATAAAAATGACAATTTATTTTTAAAGTTCCTATTAATGATATAAATATATTTATTTGTTTAAAGACAATAATACTATTTTTCGTAATTAAATTAGTCTAGTTATGTTTTTGGTAAAACAATATTTATTTAGTTAAAAAATAAAAAATAGACTTACCAAGGTAAATATTCCTATAAAAAAGCAACCACTCCGTAACGAAAAGCAATAGAAATACGACTCCAATATTGTCATCACTTTCTTGGTATTATTAATGTTATTATTATTTAATTATTTTATGAACTAATATCAAACTATTAAAACTGATATTTAAATATTAAATATTACATTTAACATTAAATTAAATTTCTTATGATTTCTTTTTCTAAAGTAAATGATTTCTAATACATATTTAATTTAATATTAGAAAATATTTTGCGTTAAGACGTTAGGTATTACCAGAAATACTAATTAGGTTTGGATCACGCAATGCTCTTATATATTAGGCAAATAAAATTATTTGTAGCACACAAAACATAATTGTCTTAATGTTTCATATTTTCTAGGAGAGAGAGAGAGAGAGAGAGAGAGAGAGCATATGAGAACATTTGAGAGATGTGTCCGATCATTTAGGCCTACAATCACTTTCACAATCGCTTTTATAAGCGAAATACTAGTTGAGAGAAACCTTTGAGAGTGAATACGAGGCGACAGTTAGTGCGGGAAGTGATGTAAGGCTGAGAGCATAGCATTCAATACAGTACTGATTGCGTGCTCTGCTCTGCGATCATCACATATGCTCTGCTCTGATGACACTTCCCATCCATTTATACACCGACTATACATACTATACCAGTCCCTAACACTACTATACTCTATAGTCGCACTAAAACTTTATATAAAGTACTATACTGTACTTGCTGTAATACAGAATCTGTATGCTATATGTGATGTATGTTTTGAACATAAGTCAGTACACGCTGTCTATGAGCCCCAAGACTATTGAGTTTTGCTTTCAATACTTTACTGTCTATTATCTGATTAGATGAGCGAAACATTTTTATCAAAATATTTTTCTACGTAAAAATAAATTGCATATAAAATAGAGTACATTTTTTGCCATAATATTCATAAATAACTAAAGTAATATAAATTTTTGTTTGTTTTCGGTCATACAGAATATTCTTGCATATCGTGTGCTATTAGTTTGCTTTCTATTCATTAATGTGTTATACATATTATTTATATTAATAATATTTGATTTTTATATACTCTATATAATACAGTATATAAACATGGCATGTTTATATTTTTCAATAAATAAATGTTTATATAATTAAATCCAGTAGAGATCCGAGTGCTACCAAACAGCACCCACTCCTTCGCCACTAAACAGCTTTTGGAAACCACTTGAATAAAAATATTTAAATAGTATTCACGTGAATGCAATCACACTTTTATATTGAAAATAAAAATAAGGTAAATAAAATATCTTTTCAAATATGTTTGTTTGCCGTTTTTATATAGAAAGACTAACTTATAAACAGACAATTTGAGGGCAAAATGGTTTACATAAAAAGAGCATATTTTGCAAAACATAAACACAAAAACAAGTCACAGAATTTAATACCAAATATATACAACACTATATAAGTTCTGGGTTTAGATTACTCTCGCGAATGAAGTGTATGTTTGCAATGTATGTGCTTTGCTAACGCCTTTTTCAATGGAAAACACTGTGAGTGGAAAGCAGCAAATTAAAATTTAATCAACAAATTAAGTGACTGGAATATTCTGTTGTTTATTGCAAAGTGAGATAAATGTATCATAATATTTATAACATTTTGTAATTCACTTCGTTTCAATTACCTTACTTAATATTAGTTTTCTGTAAGAATTTTATTTATGAGCTCAAAATGCTTTCCTATTTGTTGTAAGCAATTGTTGTTAGAAATGCGGAACACATTCACTACTGTTATTGCAAACGAATTATTAAATTGTTTTATTTTTGGTCAATGTTTTACGGATTAAAGAAATAAACACAAATGCAGACTGTATTTAAATGAGATAATTATTTAAATAAAGTACTCAACTTACAAATACAAAAAATTTAATCAGACTTTGAAATAAGATAGATATAGAAAAAGTTCTCTCTCTCTCTCTCTCTCTCCCTCTCTCTCTCTCTCTTATTGTAATGTTATTTTGTATTTAGCTTTTTCGTAGATATCGCACAAATTTTACTTTTTTGTTTCTCATTTGAGATTAGGGCCAGAATTTTATTTTTATTTTTATATGTGTTTTATTTAGCGTTTGTTTGCTTTTAATTAAAAGATAATTCTCGACTTAAATTTGAGTATTTTATTTAAAGCAAACAATAAAAGCTCATAAAAACCCACACGAGTTATAGCCCATGGAAACAAAGCCTAAAAGTTTGTGAATATTTTGAATAATAACATAAATAATTAGTTTAATTGTCTTTCCATTGTATGTCAGAAATGGATTTGGTTTTAGGTTTCACTGCTTGCACTGACAGCTAAACAAAAAATGCTATCAATTTTTGGGATCATATTTAATTAAATGCAATTAACGCCATAAATAAATGAGTGATTATTTGAGTATTAAAAAATACTCTAGTCAACTGACATTTATCTGAAATAACTCTCTTATAATAAGTTATTATTAGTTAATAAATTCTATTGTTTTTAATTAAGACCAGTATCATATTCATTTATAATTCACTTTCATTTATAAAAAATAAAATTTTAAAAGTTAAATGCTATTTTATGTTATTTTTAAATAAAACATTTATTATTAGTTATTATATAAATGTCTCATTATACCGAGATTTAGTATTTTTAATATTAAAATAAATAAATTTTAAATTTATGATATAATAACAGTACTCATTAATACGACACGATATCTAGTATACTAATCACTCTTAGACATAATATTTATACTTTTGTAGTCCTACTGTTTAAGTCTATACTTAACAGAAATTATTATTTGTGATATATGTTGTATGTAAAATAATATTTTGAAAATTATTTGCAAAATTATTCCTCTTTCGTCTTATTTTGTTAAAAATCAACACAAATTCGTTTATAAGGTTAGAAAATGTTTTATTTATAAAAGATATCACTTTTATTGTAAAATTATTTCAAAGAAGATAAGAGACGAGTCAATCCTTCTTTACGAATAATCAATGGTTTGCATAAGAATACAGAAAGTGTTGAAAATATTTATTGTCTCAAAAGTCTTTTCTTAAGAAAAAAAAGTATTATTGAATTTATATTATGATTACATGAATAGGCAGATAAATAAAAACTGTAAAGTCTCCTTATTCAATATTACAAACAGATCACTACAATAGCTTATTTGCAAAAAAATGTTTTAATTTTCATTTGAATCATTTCAATTTCATTTGAAATCTCTTACATTATTATATGAATGAATGAATACATTGAAAATCGATTTAAAATATACAATTGTGAATACGTTCCGATCCATGCTACTAAATGTTGACTATTTATTTAACATAACACTGAATTATTAAAAAATTTATATGAATTTCTATTGAAATGTGTTAATATGCATAAAATGATGACAAGTTTTTAAAATATTAGAAAATGAAACTGAATTCAATTGAAAGGTCTGATATAAATTCTATTCAGTATTTTAATAAATAAATTCATTTTATAAAAACCAGACATTTATTTTCGGAATAAAAGATTACACGTGTATATAAAAACATTTAAAAAGCAATAACTTGAATGAGATTTATATCAGTTATTAGACTAGATTTTAACTTGAGAGTTAAATGAGAGTTAAATTATAAAAATTAAAAACAAACCTTATTGAAAATGTCTAATCTCTAGAGTCTAGACTTTAATTAAAAGAATTTAATATTTTTAAGATATTTATGTGTCAAAAAGATTAAGTTGTCATAAAATTCATAATTTGTGCATGTAATAAATTGTTAATTCTGTTACTATTAATAAAACAGAAATAAAAAACTGAATATTCCTTTAAAATGATGATAAATATGCGTTCATTGTTTAAAAATAATGTGATGTGTCTTATGATTTACGAAAAATAAATATAATTTTTTAAAACTCTTTTCCATAACTTTTTATGAATTGATTATTTAGAGAAAAATATTATTTACACGAAAATAGCTAAATATTTTTTATTTGATTTATTTTATCAAATAAATTCCTGTAAATGTAGGCATAACTCTGAATTATTTACAGTATTTTCACTCGTTTTTATAATACATATTACAAAAACTGATATTTTAAATGTATTTTATGGACACATTTATAATGAAATGTCTCATTGTTTCGCACATATCTTACAGCTATTCTGTCATATAAGACAATGTCATTAGTTTTGTTTAATACATATTATATTTCATAAATCAGGAAATATATTTGACTAAAATTTATAACATGAACTTTATAGAAATAATAATATTTGTTATAAAAGTTTAAACATAATTTAACTTTATGTTCAATTAGTCTATTTTTCAATTTTAATATTGTTTTTGTAAATCAAATACTGTATTAGTATTATTTATTTTCAAAACATATACAGTAAATATCAATACCCCCAAGCATTGCTCACATTTCGTAAAATTAAATAATAAATATAAACATTTTAACCACTTAACATATTAATTGAGTAAAATTAATTAAATATTCATATTATTTATTAGTAAAATAGATTTCAACCAAAAATGAAGTTTAATAAATTTCCCTAATAAGTTTATTATTTTATAAATTGAATTATAAATTTATTTTGGCACAAGATCTAACGTGTTAATAACATTATACATAATACTTAAATGATATTGATATTTGTATTCAGTTAGATTCGTTGATAGAAAACACAAGGCTTTGACAAAAATAAATAAAACTTTTATGAAAAGTAATAGTATTGTAATGAAAATCAATTGAGTTTGTTTCACAATTAATAGAAATCTATTATGCGATTAAATTTCCATCAAATCGATAGTAACGTTATCTTAATTAATTTTAAAATATAATTATAAAACATAAAGATATTAATGACATGTAACATGATATATTAATCAACGACTTTATGCCAATTAAATTGTCAAAAATGACTTTTAGATATACCATAAGTTGTTAGCTAACACCATAAATTACTAGCATTTTGTACATTTTAATTAAATATCAAAAATACATATTTTAATTTAACAAAACTTTAGTTTACCTGTATAGGCAATACAGTATTGCATACAAAATATAATTGATTTTTATTTTTAAATTAATAAATTCATGTCAATAAAGCAAAAATTATATTAACCTTACAAAAAATTGCAATTTTATTTAATTTGTCATTGTTATTATATTTTCTAATTATTAAACTTTTAAATCGATGACATCCTAACATACCATATATACGTTTGTACAGTGTGTTTTGCTATGGTATGATATTTTGTAAAATATTAATCAAAAAGTTTTGAAAGAATGTTAAGTTTTTCAAATAAACAATATTATTTTAAAATACAAATTATGCATAGCAACTACTTATTATTATAAAATTACGAAAATTGGCTAAAAATAATAAATGTAATAATAAACACACAAAAATAGAAACAAAACTAAAAATACATACATTATTTAATTTGTGAAATGTGTTAAACAATTATCATTTTAGTGTACAAATCGATAACAAACGATAATAAGTATAGCAAATGTTTAAGAAATAAATAAATTTCTTTTTTTCTTTGTCTTCCGTACAAAATAGTGAAAACAGTGAACCGAATAATACGTGAGAAATATATACAAAAAACTGCACAAAAATATTTTTTCTCTCTCTCATTGTTATTTGTATTAAATAATAGCGATCTTTGAATAATTCATATGATTTTCAGACAATAAATAAAACTTAAATCTATTGTTTTGAACAATAAATGTACAGTTAATTCAGTGTTTGGAAATATTTTTGTCATTAAATGCCAAATCGATTGTAAAGTGAATGCACTCTCTCTTTATATGACATTCAATACAATACTTTTCGCACAAAAGTGAAAACTTTTTTGATGACTTTGTAATCGATTTTATTCAGTCATTTTTCACACTGTATTAACTATATTGTTACATGCAAAAATATGTTTATATTATTTTTAGTAGAGAGAGAGAGAGAGAGAGATTATGGTTTGAATAAAATAAATTAAAATTTAATTTATACAAATTTTTTATCCATTAGTTTAGAATTTATATATGAATTAATTTAAATAAATATTACATTAAAGTACAGAATTTTTACTATTTTCCTAATATTATTAAATTAGAATTCTTGGAGATATTATAGTATAACTTCATAGAAAAAATAAAATAAGTTTAATACATCTTATGTTTTAAAATTATTAATATCGTTGTCTATATTAAAATTGAATGAATACTAAGAATTTTTTAGAAATAATATTTCTCTCTCATTCTCTCTCTCTCTCTCTCTTCTCTCTCTCTCTCTCTCTCTCTCTCTCTCTCTACTAAAAATAATATAAACATATTTTTGCATGTAACAATATAGTTAATACAGTGTGAAAAATGACTGAATAAAATCGATATTTTGAAAATAAATAAACGGTCTATTATACACATTCTACTATTATAATAATATATTTATATAAAAATGCATTTCACAATATTTACAACCAGAGAGAAAATACTTTAAAAGTTTATTTATTTCTATCATTTGATTTAGTTAAAATTAAAATGTTAAATATTTATATTGATTTATAAATTAATTTGTATTTTGAATAATATATATAAATTAAAATACTTGTTTTCAAAACTAATACAGTATTTGATTTACAAAAACAATATTAAAATTGAAAAATAGACTAATTGAACATAAAGCTAAATTATGTTTAAACTTTTATAACAAATATTATTATTTCAATAAAGTTCATGTTATAAATTTTAGTCAAATATATTTCCTGATTTATGAAATATAATGTGTATTAAACAAAACTAATGACATTGTCTTATATGACAGAATAGCTGTAAGATATGTGCGAAACAATGAGACATTTCATTATAAATGTGTCCATTATTCTGCATAAAATACATTTCATTTAAAATATCAGTTTTTGTAATATGTATTATAAAAACGAGTGAAAATACTGTAAATAATTCAGAGTTATGCCTACATTTACAGGAATTTATTTTCTAAAATAAATCAAATAAAAAATATTTAGCTATTTTCGTGTAAATAACATTTTTCTCTAAATAATCAATTCATAAAAAGTTATGGAAAAGAGTTTTAAAAAATTATATTTATTTTTCGTAAATCATAAGACACATGACATTATTTCTAAACAATGAGTGCATATTTATCATCATTTTAAAGGAATATTCAGTTTTTTATTTCTGTTTTATTAATAGTAACAGAATTAACAATTTATTACATGCAAAAATTATAAATTTTATGACAACTTAATCTTTTTGACACATAAATATCTTTAAAATGTTAAACTTTTTTAATTAAAATCTAGAGATTAGACATTTTCAATAAGGTTTGTTTTTAATTCTTATAATTTAACTCTCATTTAACTCTCAAGTTAAAATCTAGTCTAGTAACTGATATAAATCTCATTCAAGTTATTGCTTTTTAAATGTTTTTATATAAACTTGTAATCATTTATTCCGAAAATAAATGTCTGGTTTTTATAAAATGAATTTATTTATTAAAATACTGAATAGAATTTATATCAGACCTTTCAATTGAATTCAGTTTCATTTTCTAATATTTTAAAAACTTGTCATAATTTTATGTATATTAACACATTTCAATAGAAATTCATATAAATTTTTAAATAATTCAGTGTTATGTTAAATAAATAGTCAACATTTAGTAGCATGGATCGGAACGTATTGACAATTGTATATTTTAAATCGATTTTCAATGTATTCATTCATTCATATAATAATGTAAGAGATTTCAAATGAAATTGAAATGATTCAAATGAAAATTAAAATATTTTTTGCAAATAAGCTATTGTAGTGATCTGTTTGTAATATTGAATAAGGAGACTTTACAGTTTTTATTTATCTGCCAATTCATGTAATCATAATATAAATTCAATAACACTTTTTTTTCTTAAGAAAATACTTTTGAGACAATAAATATTTTCGACACTTTTTCTGTATTCTTATGCAAACCATTGATTATTCGTAAATTCTTATCTTCTTTGAAATAATTTTACAATAAAAGTGATATTTTTTATAAATAAAACATTTTCTAACCTTATAAACGAATTTGTGTTGATTTTTAACAAAATAAGACGAAAGAGGAATAATTTTGCAAATAATTTAGTTTTATAATAAAATGTATGTTGTATATAGTGTTTATTATTAAAGACAATTCATATCTGAATTTGTCATCCTGATGTTTTCATATTTATAATACAGATTCTCACTAATCATATGATCTATAGCACAG
>CAJPVJ010000602.1:0-12500 GCA_905397405.1 Oppiella nova
TAGTAGTTTTGCCAACTTTTAGGAAAATCAATATTTTTCTCTTATCTTTCTTTCGGTAGAATTTCAGGTAAAACACAAATATAACAGAATATAAAGAATATTCTCGAGAGTGACACTGGATTTCAATGTTTTCTTATTATTACTTTATTTGTTTCAATATTAAATTTTCTAGCACATTATGCACATTGAAAAATATGTCGTTTGCATATAAAATAAACAAATCGTGACTTTACTGAATATTTGACCAAAATTTATAAAAATAAGAAATACTTAAAAATCATTTTAACGGTTTTATAGATTTTTCATTCGATAGAAAATTGAGATTTTATTCATTTTTGATAGAAAAATATAATATCAAACAATTTATTATATTTTCAAGATATAAAACAAATGAATTTTTCGATGAGTTCGAGAGAGAGAGAGAGAGAGAGAGAGAGAAATCTCAAAATGAATTTATGAAAGAAATAAAGTAATATTGTATATAATGATGGAAAAAGTCGTAAAATAAAAGTATAAGAATTTACGGGAACAAAAAAAGTGAGAAAAACAAATAAAAGTAGGGCTCAAATAAGTGATATAAGAGAGAAAAGTGCAATCAGTAAACGAATAGACGAGAAGATAGAGTGGATATAAATTTTTTTCACTTCAATACTGAGAACACATATAATAATAGATAGCAATTGATAACACAATACGGTATTCTCGATGTATTTTATTTGTATGCACCCATACAGCTGGGTGATATTTTCAATTATAATGTCTGTTTATTTGAGAAATAAATGCTTTTTATTATAATTAATGAAAAGTTTCGACTAAAGTATTTCAAAATTAAACATTTGTCGACAGATTTCCTAATTTTTTTACATGGATTTCAATTTAAATATATTTTCATTTAAAGCGTTTTTCTGTTCGCAATTCTTAATGAAATAAATCTTTTAAATAAAAACCTTACGAATGAATAAAACTTTACCCATTTTTAGACATTTAGTGAAAATTAGTTTTTCATCTCGTGTTCACTCAAAAAACGAAATTAACTTTTAATATATTTGCCATTTGTCTGAAAATGCAAATGAGTTCTGAATTTTTGGATTTAATTGATTACTTGGTGTTGAGAAAGACATCAACGAATATATAGAAGAATATATGGAAAACTCGAATAAGATGTGAAAATATGACACCAAAAGGCTATTTGCATATATATTAATAAAATATAAGGTATTATAGTATTTGCTTATTATTTGACATTATAATACTCGCTATGCTTTGCATTCCGTACAGAATTTTCAGCGAAGGAGTGAAAGTGAGAAAAAAGCATTTAATCTATAATTGATTTCTTGACAAGATTGCATTAAATGGAAAGTTATTTTTATAATAAAACTAAAACAATATCTGTCCTCAAAAGCAATAAATTTTAAGCCAAAATGTATGATCAATGCCGCGAATTACAGCGTAAGACATGAATTGAATTTATAGATCGCTTTTGTAATGACAAACAATTGCCGACAAGAAAAAAAAAGTTGAAAAAGTGTTGATTTCAACGAACAATCAAACAAAACACATATAATAATAATAGTTTTGTACAAAACAAACGGCAAAACAAGAGATAATCTATAGGATAATACCTTCGCAATGGGGTATGTCTTGACTCCACGTGCGGTTCTTGCGACATGTGACAAATTGGGGACCAATTAGTTTGTATCCAGTGGTGCACGAGAACTGGGCTCTACTGGCGTACGTGCGGTTGTGGTCACTCACTCGGAGATACAGATCCTCGTCGGCGTTCAGCGGCGGACACTCTATCACTGTAATCAATACAGACATTCATCACATAATGGGTGTTCATTATAGAGAGAAAAGGCACACTATCTGTGCACTAGGGGTACACTAATACATAGATTAGTGGAGTGGAGCACAGGAAGGAAAATATGTGCGAATGAAAAGGATATGAAGAATAAAAAGGCGAGAGAATAGAGACGAGAATGAGATGATGGTTGGGATGCAATGAATACAAGCCCTAACAAAGTGATAGTGCCTTCACATGATAGACCAAACAGTATAGTAGAGTTGTGTTGGCATTATATAATGATGAGAGACAGGCATACAGTCATACACTTGTCTATTACACTCGCCTTTCTTATATAACTCACAGATATGTTTGTCCACAAAGTGATCGAAATTCCAGTTCACGAGCTCTTATTTCTGAGAATTTCTTACATATAAAATAATTGGTTCACAACAAACACTGATGTGCCTGTAATTTATCTCAATGCCATCCCAATGACTTTCCACCAGGCATACACAATCATATATAATATATTCTGTAGAATATATTTAAAGTATTGTCTTACGACAGAATAAAATATTTCGGAAAAATGGAAATACAATTATTTTTATAGATCTTTTGTTACAGTGATATATCTGGTAGCTGTCGAGTGTAACAAATTCCTATGGACATCAAGCAATTACTGTAATTGTGATGTCTGACCATCACTAGGCTAGCAGCAATTATATGTGCCAGCTCACATTCATTACAGTGTAGTAAATTTAAGAAGAAATGTTTGTTAGTTAATAATAGTTCTGATATTAACCCTATTAAATAAGGATTGAGATTTATTCTACGTAAACAAACTATAATTACATAAAAATTGTTTAATTTCCTTTTTATTTACTTCGTTAGTAACATAATGAATAACAAAGTGTTATTAATATAGTTCATTTTAAAGGTTATTTGATATAGAATCTGTTAACAAAGGTAAATATTAAAAATAAATCACACTTTTGAGTTGAAATATTTAAATATAGAAACAATTAAATATAATTATATACAATAATTGTATAATCCTGTTGTTTACTTAAGCTAGCTTTCAGGCATAGGTAAGCCAGTGGTCTCTGATCAGCACAGGTGTGCGAATAGAGAAATTGATTGCAAGGCTTTCCATTGCACACAAACATCACACCCACAGACATGATATGAGAACAATGTGTTTGGAGCCTTAAAATCGATCTGTATTTCAGATTCTATTGAGAAAAATAGTGGAAATAAAACTTTTTTGAATAAAGAAATTTAATAAAAGGGAAAATTTTTCAGAGAATTTTTTTCCAACGAATTATATTTCAGCGGAAAGAGAGAGATTCAATAGGTTTCGTAGTTTTGTGATCAGATTTTTGTGCGAATTTATCGAAAGTTCTGTTCACTGAAAATAAAGATTTATTTTTTGGCCTAAAGTTTATAACAAAAAATATATGAGAGGAGAGTGAGAGATGAATGAGAATACGAATGAACACATATGGGAGCATGTCTCAACTCTTTCCATTCGTATTGTTTTTATTTATTGAAACAGAAATGTTTGAGTCTTTTCTGTGCATAGAAATTGTATAAATAAATAATGGTTGCCGTGAATTGAGTGAGAGAGAGAGAGAGAGAGAGAGAGAGAGAGAGATGAATGAGAATACGAATGAACACATATGGGAGCGAATCGTATGAATTATTGTCAAAAATGTTGTTAACATTTTTGGAAATTTTGTCAAAAACTATTAATAAGATGAATATAGCGAACAGAATATATTGAGAGAATAATTCTGTAAATTGTTTTTCATAGAGAATTTTCCCCAAAAATTTATTGACTTCCACTACATTTAACTATACATTTGTCGTACAATACATGCAATTATTGTCGACGAGTAGTCCATGTGCTCTATCCCTGGAAAGATGTCTCAAATTTTTATTTAAACATTCCGTAAATGAGTCGCTATTTAAAAGTCTAACAACACGTCAGAAATATTTATCTTATGTGACAATTATTTATATACAGACACAGAGAAAAGGATAGCTATTATTGATATAAATTTATTTCCCAAACAACGAAACGCATAAATAATTCAAAAGTTTTTATCTCTCTCTCTCTCTCTCTCTCTCTCTTTGTATGCCATTAATGGTCTCTTCAGTTTAGATTTGAAACAAAAGCACAATAATAATCATCATTTGAGAGATAATCGTAAGTCATGTGCTCCTCAATTGTCTCAACTCTTTCCATTCGTATTGTTTTTATTTATTGAAACAGAAATGTTTGAGTCTTTTCTGTGCATAGAAATTGTATAAATAAATAATGGTTGCCGTGAATTGAGTTTATAAGGGTTTGCCGTATATTTTATGAACAACAGAAAAATTGAATCAAATCTTGAGCTATATTTCAATACAAAAAAACAGAAACTAATCTCATAAATAAAATATTTTACTATATTTCATGTGTTTTC
Organism: Oppiella nova; assembly: GCA_905397405.1. Taxonomy (NCBI): domain Eukaryota; kingdom Metazoa; phylum Arthropoda; class Arachnida; order Sarcoptiformes; family Oppiidae; genus Oppiella; species Oppiella nova. The sequence goes on from CAJPVJ010000602.1 coordinate 4,255, forward strand.
TACACACTATACAGTATTAATAATTAAATATAAATTTCAATATACTGTGTGTATTTTCAATAACCATTGTGTGCTTACTTTAGAATATAACACAATTTTATTATACATATAATTAAGAGAAATATTCACTCATTAACGTTAAAAGAAATTTTAAAAATAATTAATTACTAGGAATATTGTACTTTGATTCTGTGAGCAAATATTGACAATTAATTGGATCATGAAAATCACTTGAATAGAGCTCTACAACAAAAACACTGATTACTGAATAGATGTTCAATTGAATACTTGTCGACAACACATCAATTCATACAAAAGGCCAGAATATTCTGGTATTGTATGAAACGTACAAATAATTAATAAATGGCATAATATACAAAAGTCACAATGAATGGGGGGTCACACGGAGTGCTCCATACATACATACCTTTACATTTGGGGGGACTGTCAGACCAGAGGCCGCTTGAAAGGCATGTAATCTCTTGAGTGCCCTCGAGGTAGAAGCCCTCGACGCACGAGAAGCGGGACCTGTCGTGCATACGATTGCCCTCAACAGACATAACTCGATTGGCGTCAAACGAATCGATGAGCGGACACTCAACATCTGCCGGCGCGTCCACACCATTACGTATACGTTGAATGCATAGGAGTGAGGCATAGGAGAGAGAGAGAGAGAGAGAGAGAGAGAGAAAGACGCTCATTAGAGATATCGATAAAAGGCTTTTTCGGTTTACATTTATAAGTCATTCACAGGCATTTAGATGTGTGTGAGAGAGAGAGAGAGAGAGAGAGAGAGATTTATTGAATTGAGAGAAAAGAGCCGTACAATGAGAATATCTAATATAATATATATTTAATCGATAATTTACGGACACAAAAGTTTTGCGCAAAAAATAGTGCCACAAAACAGTACCCAAAGGAAGCACTTTATATCCATTAAAAGAATATTCTCTAATACTCTGAACAGTATAACAGAAATATAGAGTAAATAGATTTCTAAATGAATATTTGGTCATTAGGTTAAATGGCGTTAAAAGCTTATAGCAATTGCAATATTAATCAGAATTGAGAAAATAAATATTTTTCATTTAATAGAGAATTTAGTGTTGTTTCCAAAAATTATTTTATGTACAATAGAAATATGCGAGATGCACTACATTTATCAAATAATTTGTAACTTATTTCTAACTTATGTCAACTTATACACAGTACAGAATATACAGTATACTTATATGTTTTATTAATATAAAATTATGTTTAAAGAAAATGTAGTATAAAATCATTAATTGATGTAAATTCAAATATAAAATGTGAATAAATATGATAAAACAATTCCTAGTAATTCTTAACCCTTTATAAAATCATTATAATATTTATCCAATTGGTAATTCATTCACAATTTAATAATTCCAACTAATATCCCATATTCAATATTGATAAAATGTCTAACTTTAACTTGATAACTTGTCTAAAATGTAAATAATAATTTATTTGAAAAATTATTTTCACTGCAAATAATATTTCGATTGATTCAAAGTGAATTACTTTGATTGCAATATTAAATACTCAAAATTATAGTTCATAAAAGTCCATGACAATTTCAAATCATATCATATTTGTAACCGTAAGGCATTGGTAATACTTGACTAGAGTGCGTGAGTGCGAGATATATACAGTATATACTTTGTATATATAATATATTATATAGTCTAGGTGGTTTAATGTTTTAAAATACAGTATAAGTTTTAATGAATATGAAAATTATGTAAAATCTTTTCAATTTAATAAAATTAAATAACTCCCAAAAGTGCGTAAGTAAACCAAATATTAATTTTTAATTTGAATTCAAAATCCCAAAGATCCGGGTCTTTAATCTCAAATCTTTTATAATAATAATATTTTTATGACGACTGCATGCAAAAGTAAGACTTTTCTATAAAAGTCATGTAATAAATATAAAATGAAATAAAAGTTAAGCGAATATTTATTCTGTAACTATAAAACAAACAGAATTATTATACAATTTCTTTTATGTTAGGCTAACAATTGTGATGTTTATGAAATATTTATGCATTAGAAAGTGTGTCTATTTTTGAAAAATAATAATAATAATAATAATAAATACTTTAACCGATATTTTCTTTAATATTATTCTGCTTTTGAAGGCTTTTTTGAATGAGTGGTAAGTTTATAAGCGTTTAAAAACAAGTGTTACGTAAAAACGTGCCCTTTATTTACACAACTAAATACTCTTAAAGTCTCCTAAAACTACCGGTAAATTATTACATTGAAAACTTTGTTGAAACAAATTATTATTTTTTTAAGACTAATACTCTTTTTTGACGAAATAATTAAAGACGTTTTGACAAAAAATGTAATTAATTTTTTCGTATGCTGTTATGTAAAACATGTAATACTTGTTATGTTTCACTATATTTATATACACCAGACGTTGACTTTAAGGGCTTTTCATATCAAACGCACGTTTGATAAAAGTTTTTATTGAAAATATAAATTGGTTTTTTACAAATGAGTTGCCAATTAATACGTTTGAAATCTGTGTGTGATTTTTGCTATTAAATATAATCAGATTAATGACAACTTAATTATATACTCATTTTTGTTCATTTAATTTGATATTGCTCCAAATACTAAATATATTGGTGCACAATATAAAAATAGTAATTTTAATTATTTGACATTATCAGAATATTTTGTGGTAATGTTAAAAATAACAATATATCAGATAAATATCATAATATAGTGACAATATTATTTTTAAAATTTATAAATCATATTGACATTATTTTTGCTATAAACTAGTTCAGTAATGGATTTTCATTCAATTACTTTAAATGTATTCCTAAAGAATTACAAATAATACATTTCTATTCATTGTTAATACAATAGTAAAATAAATGTTATTTCAAAATATATTTTCTTTTATCAATAGTCGCTATCAAATAAGATGTACCGGTACTCTTTTATACACAAATTTATATTTTAAATAATAGCAAACAAAATCATATCGAATTCACTCAGAATAATGTATAGTTTATCTTACCAGGATATTTAATATTTGCTTTAGTTAAATTAAATTTCTATGTAAAAATAAATATATAATATAGCAAATAAAAACTATATGCGGGTTAGATATGTGGGCGTTATATGTTTGCCAATTATTATAAAATGGCATAAAATTTTATATATTATACATAAATATCCTTCAATTTATGAAAACTTCAGTTTTTGACAAAATAGAGTGTATTCTTAAGGCTTACGTGAATATTGAGTTGACTTAAGTCTTAAGGGATATGTGAGCTATAATTTTAAAGATGACTTCAATTGTATATTCCTTTCATAACAGTAGCCATACCTTAAGAATAAAAGCTGTCAAAAACATGTGTATCGTTTCATTGCATTAAAGCAACTTTTATTATATCAAAAAAATCCTCGTAGAAAAACCCGGTTTATACTTATTTGCATCAAAATTCACAGCGAATTCAATTTGAAATATACACTACTCTCTGATGCCATTTGAGTAAACGTAAACAAAAATCGTTTTTTTAAATAATAATAACATTAAAGTTTCTAACGATTGATACAATCATTGCCATTGAAATGGGACCAAATATATAAGGAAAAGTTATTTAAATTTTTCACCCCTTTGTTAAAAGTCGTGTAAAATAATGTTTGATAACTTGAAAGTATGACTAGTGGTATAGGATATGTAGGTGAAATAAAATCTGTACAGTATTTACTTATTCACAATTCAATTACCGTGTATATTTAGGTGCGTTTAAAACTCATCTATTATTAAAATTTCAAGCATTTATACGACGTTATCTCAAAATTGCTTTTACCCGTGTAATATACAGTATTTGATTTAACATTTTTTTGCGTCCATACATATAGTCTCAATGTATTAATTAATGCCTATTTCTGAAATTAAAATATGAATCTAATTCGGAAATTAATAAGAAAACTTTCTTTTAAAAACTTAATTTAAATAGCGCTTACTCACTTGTCTTATCTACGTTTTTAACCGAGTTTTATATAAGTTTATGAACATTAATAGGATTAGAGACCAAATGAGTATAAAACTGAAAACTCGGAAACCCTGTGAAAAAATCCCTTTCTCTGTGACAGTGTATCGCAAAAACATTAATGAATAAACAGAATATAACAGAATATAACAGAATAAACAGAATATAACAGAATATAAAAACTGAAAACTCGGAAACCCTGTGAAAAAAGCGCTTTCTCTGTGACAGTGTTTATCGCAAAAACATTAATGAATAAACAGAATATAACAGAATATAACAGAATATAACAGAATATAACAGAATATAACAGAATATAACAGAATATAACAGAATAAACAGAATAAACAGAATATAAATAAATAACGAGAAAATTGAAAATCATTGCCATGTGTTGGTGCGACCGATATATTCACTTACCTTTAACTAAGACATTAATTTGATTATATTTGCCATCCGGTGCCGTACACGTGAACACTCCCGTGTCTTCTGGTTTGCTGTAATAGATTGATAGTCTGTATTTCCAGGCCTGAGGATCAGTATTAATAGCCCATCCATTGGTGTATTGTCTGTTGAGTAAGACAAGCAAAGAGAGAGACAGTAAGAGAGACTGAATAAGAGATAGAAGGAGTGAGACGAGAGAGCACACTCTCTCTATGCTCTCTCTATTCTCTCTGTGTGTTCGGGTGTCACTCAATACAATGTATTACATCTGATTAATGTCTCTCTGTCTATGTTTTTGAGACTATAAGACAATTCTTTACACTTTATATACTTTCAGTCAATGTATTAGTGATATTAAAGTTTCCTTTTTTCACTTTAATAAGAGATCGTCGGATAAAATACATTGTCTTAACACAGAGTACTATAATAATACGTTTGAATAACTTATATGTGTTGTGTTATGCGACTTATGGCGTGTGATATATATAAGGAATATTGTATACAGAATATTCTTGTATAATTTATAGACCTTTCAACGAAAATAAAATAAAACAGATTTTAATCTCAAATTTCATGAATCACTGCATTATTTTGTCGTACTTTTCAAGTTTACAAAAAGTATTTACATTCGCAAAAGACTTGTGTTTTATTATTTATTGATTTTATAAAAAACATTGTATTTTCTATTTTTTAAACAATTCTGTTTATCTTAAATGTTCATTATTTTATAGTCAATTTAAAAAATAATGCAATGTTAAATAATTATAGAGTATATCATAAATTATATTTCAGATATATGTTCCTAATATAGTATTTTAAATAAATATTAGCTAAATAACTATAATTAACCAATACAATTCAATATGTTAGTACAGAATTTTTAGTTTATTCACTTGATTTGATATTAATTGTATTTGCATAGAATCTAGAATCTAGATTAAATAAAATAAAATTTAATATTTTTGATGGATATTAATATCATTCATAAAGATTTGTTGTCATCCTTTGGTTTGTTTGAATAAAGTTTAGTCAATATTTATGTCAATCGTAATGAGAGTCTCGGTTGTGAAATATATCCGCATTTGTGTTAATTTATAAATATTAATGGGAAAGCAATTCAATTGTGTTATACCTCTGAGTGTTAGTCCAATTCCAATGAGGATTACCATTATTTCGCTGATATAGACAATCGAAGTGAACAATAGTTCCCGGAATTAGTATGAGTCGGCCCTCCGTGTCCACGCCTGATATGCCGTCCACTATAGTGTACACTATAGACGGAGGGGCGTCCACTAAACATATGGTTTGGTAAACATTAGTAACCAAATCACACTCATTAATATTAAAATAAACAAAAATAGTAAGACTTCTGTCAATCCTTATCACACAAAATAAATAATTAATTTTATTAAACATTAATGAATGACATTTTCGTTTACAGAGAAAATTCCTTTATTTCTCTTTTTTTCATTCAAATTATTTTCGATTTTCATTATAATTGTGTTTTTGTAGATATTTTTGCTCCAAATTTATAGATATTTTTTTTCTGTGGCAATATTTCTTGTGTCACCATTTATTGCATTTTTATTTCTTAAGGGAATTGAAGACTAATTTCATTTTAATTTTGTCGTCTCGAGAGAGAGAGAGAGAGAGAGAGACGATGGGTTAATCTGGAAATTTTTCAATACGTCTACCATTGGATGGAAAAGCTTTCTATTCTTGTGATCCATACCCGGAGTANTATTTGCCATCCGGTGCCGTACACGTGAACACTCCCGTGTCTTCTGGTTTGCTGTAATAGATTGATAGTCTGTATTTCCAGGCCTGAGGATCAGTATTAATAGCCCATCCATTGGTGTATTGTCTGTATCGTAAGACAAGCAAAGAGAGACAGTAAGAGAGACTGAATAAGAGGTAGAAGGAGTGAGACGAGAGAGCACTCTCTCTATGCTCTCTCTGTGTGTTCGGGTGTCACTCAATACAATGTATTACATCTGATTAATGTCTCTCTGTCTATGTGTTTGAGACTATAAGACAATTCTTTACACTTTATATACTTTCAGTCAATGTATTAGTGATATTAAAGTTTCCTTTTTTGACTTTAATAAGAGATCGTCGGATAAAATACATTGTCTTAACACAGAGTACTGTAATAATACGTTTGAATAACTTATATGTGTTGTGTTATGCGACTTATGGCGTGTGATATATATAAGGAATATTGTATACAGAATATTCTTGTATAATTTATAGACCTTTCAACGAAAATAAAATAAAAAGATTTTAATCTCAAATTTCATGAATCACTGCATTATTTTGTCGTACTTTTCAAGTTTACAAAAAGTATTTACATTCGCAAAAGACTTGTGTTTTATTATTTATTGATTTTATAAAAAAAATTGTATTTTCTATTTTTTAAACAATTCTGTTTATCTTAAATGTTCATTATTTTATAGTCAATTTAAAAAATAATGATAGCGGTGGTAATTAATATCATAAATTATATTTCAGATATACTTTGTATGTTCGTAATACAGTATTTTAAATAAATATTAGCTAAATAACTATAATCAACCAATACAATTCAATATGTTAATACAGATTTTTTAGTTTATTCATTTGATTTGATATTAATTGTATTTGCAAAAAATCTAGAATCTAGATTAAATAAAATTAAATTTAATATTTTTGATGGATATTAATATCATTCATAAAGATTTGTTGTCATCCTTTGGTTTGTTTGAATAAAGTTTAGTCAATATTTATGTCAATCGTAATGAGAGTCTCGGTACACTTTATATAGGCGTAAACACAATTAAATATTTATAATTACCCTTTCGTTAAGTTAACACAATATGGAGACTCACAATCAGGTTAAGGTTACTCCTAATGGTAATAAAGCGACTATATCTGTTAGCAAGTGAACAATAGTTCCCGGAATTAGTATGAGTCGGCCCTCCGTGTCCACGCCTGATATGCCGTCCACTATAGTGTACACTATAGACGGAGGGGCGTCCACTAAACATATGGTTTGGTAAACATTAGTAACCAAATCACACTCATTAATATTAAAATAAACAAAAATAGTAAGACTTCTGTCAATCCTTATCACACAAAATAAATAATTAATTTTATTAAACATTAATGAATGACATTTTCGTTTACAGAGAAAATTCCTTTATTTCTCTTTTTTTCATTCAAATTATTTTCGATTTTCATTATAATTGTGTTTTTGTAGATATTTTTGCTCCAAATTTATAGATATTTTTTTTCTGTGGCAATATTTCTTGTGTCACCATTTATTGCATTTTTATTTCTTAAGGGAATTGAAGACTAATTTCATTTTAATTTTGTCGTCTCGAGAGAGAGAGAGAGAGAGAGAGACGATGGGTTAATCTGGAAATTTTTCAATACGTCTACCATTGGATGGAAAAGCTTTCTATTCTTGTGATCCATACCCGGAGTAAATGACATATAATTATGTCTTTAACTGTTATATTATACGAAGAAATTCGTAGAGAGATGTGTCGTACGGATAGAAAAGTTATAATTTTGAGGCATTTAAACGAAAATAGAAATCGCATTTTCTTTTCAATTTGATATATACGCGTAAATGTGTGTAAGAAATAATATATATTTCAGTATTCACTCCAATGAATCTTTTGCTAATTTAAATAATATATTAATGGATTAACTATAGGAAAGCCGTTTTTCTCTCGTTTTAATACTCATTTCAGAAAACAATAGGAATTTATTAAT
>CAJPVJ010000603.1:7433-22361 GCA_905397405.1 Oppiella nova
AGTGGTTTGATTAACAATTCAATAATATTAGAGCCAAAAGAGTAGACAATTGTATGGAAATACTGTATATTGTGTTGTCTGTGAGTAATGTTGAGACAATTTCTATGGATTTAGTCTATTATTGTGTGCATTCAATGGTTTTGTTCACATCCTCTGTCTCTTATTGGTAGCGATGATAATACAGTTGGCGATAGGGATAGGGATAGGGATAGGGTTAACCACTATAAGACTGTGTGCCTACCGTTGATCTGGAAATAGTTGTTGACAAATACGCTGTGAATGTAATTGCAAACACAATTGTCTTCACTTATTATCCCTCGGAAAAGATATGACAATACAATGTCTGTGCAGATAGTGGTTGTGATTCAAAACCAGTGGTAATAAACTTCTGATATCTCTTTACGACGAAAACCCTTTTATTACGTGAACCTCCAGTCAAATAATTGCCACAAAACTCAATATTAAGCGCATAGTTGTGTCACTACTATTAGTAGGCAGTATTGTGTCATGTCTTTCCACTTTCTATTTGCAGTCAATATTTAATCTTTTGTTTCTTATGTAAGATATTGAATGTTGTGTCCAAACAAATGGATTTATAAATCTCTTGCACCAAAGCTGCCAAGTATTTGATGAAAACAAAGTTTTCATTTATTTTGTGTAATGTTTATTATGTATTTTAATGAAATTCTCAGACATCGCTAGACATGCGGTATGACTGATGACCAGAGGCCGACCACTGGCCTAATGTATGGCTTTGTGTGGCATTGTGTGTGGCTTTCCATCAATAAACTCACTGATAGTCTGTTAATATAGTCAGTGGTCCTCTCATTATGAACTGAATAACTGATCGCACCGTAAGTTGCTTTATATTTATTGCACTTTCGCTCACTTTTGTGTCTACCATTCCTCTCTGCCATTCCACTCGTGTGTCTCATGTCTGTCCCCACGCATAGACACACATACTGTGAATATTCCGATGCCTTTCAAGTGCGAGCGCTCTGTAATGAAAAGTTATTATGCATTCCCTTCTCATCCGAAAAGGACTTTTACATGTTTTTCCACAAATACTACTAATAGTTGTTGTTTTGTTTGCATTCAATCCGAGTATTGATCATCATTTCCATTGAGTTGTACTCTCTTGTCGTGTAATATATGAATGAAAAGCAATATTTTAAGTAATTTTTGTGGTCATAATTCTTCATTCAATTCATTCTCGCAAAATAAAAACGTTTTCACATATTATTAAAAATGCTTTCACTTATATTAATGCCATTTGACGGCAAATGTTGACAATAACTGTATAATAACAGAGTATTTATGATTGCAATCATTGCATCTGAGAATTTCATTTAAATCTTTCAATACTAAATATTTGATTATAAAAAGCATTTTTCATTTAATAGCGAATATTTTATGTGAAATTCAATTATAGTCTTTAATACAAAGTTTGATATAAACTACACAATCATATATTATTATTCAATTTTAATTTATTACTAGTACTGTATTAAATGGGAAAAAGTTTTTTCTAACAAATACTCTATAATAAAATGTTTGAAAAAATGTGAGAAAAATCCATTAATTTAATTGATTTCGATTTCTATGGTGTTTCATAGCCTACCCCACAGAGTGTGGACCAACCTTTTTATTCAATTTATTAAAACACCAGAAAATTATTTGAAGTGTATTTTGTGTCTAATCTAATTGTTTATTCAAATCAAACTTTAATAAATGTATTTTTTGGTTAAATACACAGATTTTTGGTTTGCATATAATCTGTTGTATATTTTACTGACACTTGACTTCTTCATAACAAAAGCAAAAATAAAGTAAATTATTAGTGAGTAGTGAAGTGCGAGTCCTTTCCAGTAATTTAAAGCCCACCAAAGCTGATACGTGGAGAGAGAGAGAGAGAGAGAGAGAGAGTGAGTGAGAGAGAGAGAATGAAAAATATTCTGAATATTTTCGTTATGTTTTGACCCCAAAACAAATCGCTCGGCACTGACTTTACGCAGCCTTTAGCCTAATCTTAAGACTACGAGTGTGTTATGTATGTATAAGATAGTATATATTGCTTCCTTTCTCTCTCTCTCTCTCTCTCTCTCTCTCTCTCTCTCTCAGATTTGTTTCATTCCCTATCCTCTCAATCTACCAGTGCTCTTATGTCTACGCCAGTGCTGTTAATCTGGCATTTGGGGTAAAGACTGCGAGTTATTTCGGGTATGGCTTTCACATAATTTTCAGTAGACGTGTTTTTGACAGTAATAATTTTGTGCACTTGTGTTCAATACATACATAGGAGTAGATTGCCACAGAGCACTGGCATACTACCATTCACTACATCCCAGTGTATTAATACTGGCCCCTACACCATAATAGTGTACAACCAGAATATGTGCACTGGAAGGCCAGCATAATGTTGTAATGCATGGCGAGTCTCCCCTCAATTTGCTTGTTATTCCCACCCATTTCTATATTTTAGAGAAAAACTTTTCCCAAAAAAGTTAAGGCAATCAGTGGATGGGTATCATTACATCCTAAAACCTGGTGGTCTCTCGATCTTTATATTTCAATCGCTGCTCTCACTCCAGTGCCTCTCCGGTGGTGAACACCATTCATACCATTCCTCTCTGCGCTCATAGTATGTGTGCGTTTGCACTCATTATTAGTCAATATATTAAGAGGCGTTTGGCCACTATTTATCTCCACTGAGATAATCATAATAATGAAATAGATTTCCCAAAAGTTTTTTAAACAATTTTTTTTAAATTAATATATTTTTTTCCCATTCCTTCGACTTCTCGTGTTTTTTATTCCCAGTGTTTCAGATGACTATCGCGTCTGAAAATTATTGTTATTTATATTTCATTTGATTTCCATGTATTAAACGCAACTTTATTTTTCGGTGTGTATCAGTGTGTCTGTGCTATATATGGTGTTTGTGTTAAAATCCCACTCCAGTTGCCTATCATTAATGTCTGACTTTTGATTATTGACTCGAAATAATGAAATAAATACGATTAAGTGAACCAAAGGGCCAACAGATGTACCACTCGTTTGATAAGCAATGATATGATGAGCCCTACGATTGTGAGGCTTAATGAGTGGGTTATTAGTGTTTAATGTCTATTGGCTTTAATGTCTGGTGCACTGGAATCGCAAGAATCTCCTATTTTTAATATATATGCTATTTATTGACCAACGCTTACAAAGGCTTCAAAGTTTGAATTTAATACCGACGACAGCAAGCGATCGATACTCGAGTTTTTCATGTCAAATGTGTTTATCAGTAGTGATCAGACATTCAATGCCAATACCAGTGCGAGACACCAATAGTGTCCGGGAATTGACTCTGAATTTGAAATTTCTTCAATCAAATGCCACTTAAATAACATTTTTGTTGATGAAAATTCTTGTTGAATCAAATATGTTTCACAGATTCTGTGCTCACAAAAAGGTTTTAAAGAATAAGTTATATATATTCACATTAAAGTGAGAAATTATTATTGAATTTTGTTTCAACTTTTTTTGTGTGTTACTAAACTATACTGTTCAATTTTTGGATATTATGCTTTCTGAGTAAGAATTTTTCTCACATGAGTCATACATTTTTATAGTAAAAACTATTTTCCAAGATTAGATTTAGATATTAAAATTATTGAATTATATTATTATCTAATATATCATAGAATTTAATATTTTACAGAATATTTTCACTCAATATATAACTTATTTCTCACGACATGTTTGCCTCTTATTTCTTACAGAAATTCCAGATTTGATGTTTTGGTCACATTTCTCGAGCTATATATTGGACACTAAATATAATGTTATATAAAGAAAATATAATACGAGAAATATTTTGCTCGCAAAATAGAGGAAAATAAAAAAAGTTTATATAAATTGCATTCTATTGGCGAGTATTATAAGATTGAAAGGAATGATAAAAGCATTGTTTTCTGACAACAAAACATATTTCGCCAGAAATAAAGTCTTAACACAATTGATGAAAACCGAGAAATAAAGTGCAGAAATAAACACCAAAAACATCGCCAAAAATGAAGACATGGACTCAATGCGCTGATAATAGGAGCAAAAAATTGGCCACAAATGTCTTGAAACGCAAACATAAAGCATATAATGATGTGATATATAAATACACATATTTAACGATCATTGTATGGATATGTTTGGCCAACATTTGCGATGCGGTTAACCACCACTTGGATTACGAGCCGGCAGTCTATGCCTCGTATACGACCACAAATAAGAGCATAAACTTCACGCACATAGAGATCGACCCGATCTCCGGCCACATCTATGTCGGCGCATCCAATTGGATCTATCAGTTCAGTGCTAACCTCACCCTGGAGGTGGCCGTCCAGACGGGTCCCATCCGGGACAGTCCCTTCTGTTCTCCCGGTGACTGCAACGGCGTTGAGGACACGTTTGTGCCGTACGTGAACAACATTAACAAAGTGCTAGTCATCGACCCCTTCTCCAAGATGTTGATCGCGTGCGGGTCTGTCCATCAGGGCTCGTGTCAGAGGCATAGTTTGGGTGATATCGGACAGCGCGAAGAGTTGGTCACAGTTCCCGTCGCCTCCAACGACGAGAACTCGTCGACCATCGCCTTAGTAGGACCGGCCAAGTACTTCAGCCCTCACAACGCCGTACCCGTGCTCTACGTCGGCGCCACCAACTCCAGACTGGGGCCTTACAGGGATATGGTGCCCGCCATCAGCTCCCGATCACTCGAATCCGGATCCCGACTCTTCAACATCATCGAGAAGTCCTTCACAGACAGCGCCAGAGTGGACATCAGTTCCCACTTAAGAGACTACTATCTCGTCAAATATGTCTATGGCTTTCACGCCAATGACTTCATATACTTCGCGACTGTTCAGCGAAAATCGCATTTACGAGCTCTGGAGGAGTGGGGTTTCATCACACGTTTGGCACGTGTTTGTGTCAGTGACGCCGGATTTCACACATACACCGAAGTGACCCTCCAATGTGTGGCACCGGACGGCACGGACTTTAATTTATTACAGGACGCCGTCGTCATGAAAGTTGGCAACGATTTGGCCGACGATTTACGGATAGAGAGGGGCTCTCAAGTGCTGTTAGGGGTCTTCTCGACGAGCAGAGACCACACGTCCAGACCATCGCTGTATTCCGCCCTCTGTTTGTATCCCTTATCAGAGATCGAGCAGAAGTTTACGCAAAACATACACCTGTGCTATAATGGGTCGGTGCTCACAAGGAATATGGATTATATCGCTGGAAGTGTTAATGAGTGTCCGGAGCCCGGGGTAAGTCTGTCTGCGCTGATGAGATAACACTGTTTGTTATGTTGCCTGTAATAGTTACCCATATATCACACGCTGTAATCAATTTAGTTAATCATGTATTTTATGTGCGAAACGAATGACTTTTAATAGTATTAAATAGAGCTGTAGTTCATTCATATTATTCTCATTAAATGAGTGAATGAATGACTTGAACACACATAATAGAGTTACAAATAGTTACTCTATGAGCTAGTGTGTAATAAGAAAAATGTGTCTTTTTTGAGTCTAACATTAGTAATATATCATAATTTTGTTTTACATCTCACATGCACTTCAGTAGTGGTAATAGAGAATAGCGAGAAATGTAGAGAATATTCTGTTGCCATATATTTACTAAATATCTTTATGTTAATTACAAAAATTTATGGCTTATGTTATTACGGGGGCTCATGAGTGCACATAAATCCTTTAACCAGAGGTTTACTGTTTTGTTGAGTTTTTCAGTACTCGTCTGCATAACAACCAGCCATTCATTTCCGAAGTATATTATGACACGATATGCTTAGTTGACTTCACAGCCATTATATACACCACTGTATATAATATATACACTATATATACACCATATATACACTAGTTTTTTGGCATCTTTTCTACTCTCTTCCTATCCTTAACCCGCTTTTAGTGACATTAGGGGAGTCTGTTGTCATTCATTGCCATCGATGCCATTGCACTCATACATGCAGTTAGAGAATGAGATCAACACTTACAGCCCTCTTATCTAATAGTGAATAGTAAAAAGAGTCACCATTTGAATGAATGGCAACTATTTATTGTATTGATTTGCATTATATGACAATTTAATGTAAGGCTCGGTGTTTGTCACTCTAAGCCTATTGCTAAACCAATAACAATAGTCACAGTCTTGTTGTTGTGTTGTATTCTTAGATCCCATTGTGTTTAGCAAAGGATTGCTTTTATTTATTCATCATAAGACTAATATAAAAAATATATAAGAATAGGATTACTGACTAATGATTGAAGCAATTTATAAGTTATTTGGCGCTCATGTACCGTAAGATGAAGTTATGTAGCAATTCATGTAACCTTTTATTACGGCTATATTTAGTGACATAACTATAGTTTACGACAAACACTTTTCTTTTAATACCATTACTATTACATCAACACCAGTGCTAATACACATTACATAACTAACAGTATAAGTCGAGTAAATATAGTATATTTGTGACTAATTTTTGCTAAGACTTTGCAATATTAACGCCTGTCTGTGCCCTGATATACACAGAAAGCGGGAAATATTCTCAATTTCTGCAACGAAGCCGTCAAACTGAACGGATCGGTGCCCATCGTATCGGAGGCTGTGATCGTCTATCAAAATACCACATTAACAGCTGTGACGGCCACTGTTACCGGACAACACACGGTCGCACTCGTAGGCACCAGTGATGGAGCCATCAAAAAGGTATCAATACTCGCATCCAATAGAACATTGCTTTCATATATTGCTACATATTTTCACACTATTTCTGTTCATCATTATTGCTAATTATGAACTTGCTAATTATGAAATTACCATTAAAAGCTAATTATTATTGTTTATTACTATCGACTTTTATTTTCTATAACTTTACTACTGTTAGATTACATTTGTGTTTGTAATTTCACTTTTCTCATGGAGGTTCAAAATACAAATAAATTTATATTTTTATAAAACAATGATGCATTGAATGGTTTGACAGATTTTAATATCATCGGCAAAAGTGGGTGAAGAGTTCGAGGATGTATTTGTAGACAAAGGACATCCAATATTGGGTGACATACATCTGGATCACGAGCAACAGCCTAAATATTTGATCGCTTCATCTCCTTATAAGGCAAGTCTCGCATTAAATCCATAACCGATTTGCAGACATAGAGACCGAAGTAATTCATAAAAATTCAATTTATATGTCAAACATTGACTCCACTGTCAAACAAATCAATAGTTTGAGCGAAAACACATTCATATATTGTGATTAGCCGTGTGCTGACCCACACATATCACTGAATGGCATCGAAATTATGAATTAATAGCGTAAGGAAAACAACTTTTAAAGCAAATCAAACAGTAATACACTTAATGATTATTTACTGATTTTTATATTACGATTCTCTCTATGTTTGCACTTGGTATTGATAGTGCACTACCGGTTCGGTAGTACTGCATATAACGGGCGTATTATAAGTATTATTATTACATTATTGTCGTTATATATTATTTAATATAATCTAATAGATAGCAAAGGTTAAGATAGAGAGATGTACTCAACATAACGACTGCGATCAATGTTTGGAGGCTAGGAATCCATACTGTGGCTGGTGTTCACTCGAAAAAAGGTTAGCTAACCAACCCATACATGTACTCCAACCGTACATACAGTGGAAAGGCTGTGTGTAATAAATGCATTCATAATAAATCAAATTAGATCCGAGCCCTCACTCACTCTTTTTGCTCCGCTATCTCTGCTCTTCTCTACTCTCCACCGAAATATAAGATCCCTTTCCCTCTGCTCTTATGTCATCCGATAAATAAATATTATTTATTTTACTTCGTTTCGGTGCCCATCATATCAAACAAACAATAGTGGACTCGAGTGCTGAGTATATATTTCATGAATTATTTGCGATCATAATTCTCTCATCGATTCCTCTAATACTTCACATATCTATTGCCAGCGATAGTTGTGCCGCACTTTTAGCTCAACTTTTGAGAGATTTAATTATTTTAAATGATACCATAATATCGCTCTATACGTGCCCCTTTTAACTACTTTTTTCACACAATTTATTTTGTAGGAAATTAAATCAAATTAAAAATGCTTTTAGATATTTTGCAAACAGAGATTTGTCTAAATTGTAAATCAATAATTGAAAAAGTTTTAGTCGTTGTGTTAGAGAACTTTTCAATGTATGATAAATTGTAATCATTAGCACAACTTTATTCGCCACTCATTTGTATACTTATTGGGCATTCGTTGTGAAAATATTTCTAATTAGCCTAAAATGCCTCTCTCTCTCTCTTCTCTCTCTCTCTCTCTCTCTCTCTCATTCACTCACTCATTTTAGGCTAATAAAATGAATACTTTTAAAGAGTTATTGCTGGCTAATAAAGAGTTAACTGGAAAATTGCAATAATATGAAACACACGAAAGGGGATGAGTATGTGATGCGATGTATATGCGCTTACATAATATGGGAAAGGGATGGAAATGACCTGCGAGAACAACAGTTATTAGTATTGTATGCGAGACATGCTTTTTATGCACGACTTAGTCCATTGAATATTGGCACTAGTTTTAGCTAAATTGCAAAAATTGCCGATACATACGATACATACACTCGTAATGTATAACTTATTCATTCATTTATTCAGAACAATATATACAGAAATAATATAATATTGAATTTTACGAATGTATTAAACGCCAGTATATTAGATAATATTAGAGAAATTGTTGGGCTTTTACTCCATAACGTGTTATTAGTGTAGTGTTGGGTATAAGAGAATAGAGGAATATATGTAAGCATTAAGTTTTGAATCAATTTTTTAATAAAAGCCTTTTGATAGTGCCGTTTGTGTTACAGTCCACTTGTCTTTCATAATATGTGACACAATGGCAATGGAAGGGCGGGTTAGGCCTGTCTTTGAGTCCTCACTTTCTGGTGATGTGTTGCGTCGGTGTTCACTACAGTAGACAACAGTAGAGACCCTTTTAAAGTAATTTGCTTTTCGCTCAAATAGACACCAACTCCTGTTCCCCTAAACCTGAATATGATAGCTGTATGGCATTACATACTGTCACAGCGCCGGTACTGTCTCTCTGGCACTTATTGTCTCTGTCATATACTCTCTCTCCCGATGTCATTCACTTTTGATCACCCATTTGCCTCCCCTCCCCATTTATAGCCCGGTTCGTAGCGCACAAACACTCGGATCTAATTTATTCTTGTCATACAATTATTGGCGAAAATCACATAATTATCTCTCATTGTTGTCCTCTGTCTGTCTCTCTCTCATACCGGTCTCTCTTTATCTACCATTCCTTGTGTCCAATTAGATGTACAGTGAAGTCCGAGTGTCACAACGCGACCAATTGGGGGATCTCTGAACGGATTATCAGTTCTCCGCGTTGGCTGTCCTTAGAAACGACACAATGTATTGACTTTCAGGCCATAAAACCAGAGTTCATGCCTTACAACACGGTCTCAACGGTAGGAATGCATTGGATTTTCTCAATAACTTTTGCGGAGATTATATTTTCTTAGATAATGTCTACTCGTTTTGCGCCACAGATATAGCATTTGCCGTACTATTACGTAAACATAAATCAATTTAAAGTGCATTTGTTTGTATTAAAGTGTGCAAACATTGCAAATACATTACTGTTAACAACGAAAAACAAGTTATAAGACATACCCTTTCAGAAAGAGTGCACTTTTTATCTCAAACTCTCACTTTTTATTTGATAATAAAACACATTTTTATGTTACGCTTAAAATTGTTTTTCCATTTATTATAATATAATGAATAAATTTATATCGATTGATATCTGCATTGTTTTCTCTCTCGTATTATATCCATAGATATGATGATAACAATCGCTACCAATTCATAGCCTTTTATTATATTAAAAGATAGATATCTTTAGTTATGTTTCCAAGCAATGAGTGAAGACATGAAGACATTCTTGCGATTCAGTCCTCACTTATAATCAATTATAGCTCTCATATGAAACACTAGACAACAACACAGTATCTGTTTTCCAATTACTGTCAAAATTTTCATTAATATTGAAATTTTATTCCGAGAAAACCATTCAATTGATTATCAATTAATTATAGCTAAAGAATACTTTAAGGAAACAAATGCCGAGTATTTCTTGAATACACTATAGCTGTCTATTGTGTACAAGAAATTAAAGCTCTTAATTATATGCAATTGAATACATGAGTGCAGTCCCTCTCTATTCAATTAGTGGCTCCAAAAAGCATCCAAACCCTCAAACAATTAAAACATTGCATAACAAGAATGTAAATCAGTTGCCAAATACACACAAAACACAAAAAGCAAGTCCTGAACAACAAAGTCATCAATAAAAAACCATTGCATTCATTTGCATTGCACTTAATGTCAGGCATGCATTCCGTGGCCATCTATTAAATTAAAATTTTTTATTTAGTTTTTATTTTTAATTAAATTTTTATAAATAGTATTCTTCTCACAACGTTCACAATGAAAAAAATAATAAATTTGTTGAAAAATATATTTAACAGAATGCATGATAAATATAAAACAAACAAAAAAAACTTTATTAAAATTTAATTCGTTTATTATGAAAGACATACCTTTTGATGGTATTATAAAAAAAAACTTTTTTGTTTTGTTTGCAAAAAATAATATTCTTATATCGATTTGAGTCATACATGCAATCAATCTCTAGAAATCAAATTATATTATTTTTATCGTTAAAAAGTGATTAATAATACGGCGAATGACTGCGAGTTTTGCCAATAATTACATTTTGATGTAATACATACTGGCAGTGGACTCGCAAAACATAACACACCAAAAAACATATGATTAGATTTTTCTATATCTGTCCACCTTATATACAATGTATTTGATAAACCGGTGATTTATGGGATGGTATGATTTTACAGGTCGAGCTACTTATCTATCAATTGCCTCAGTTGCCATACGGGGCCAATTACTTATGCGTTTTTGGGAACAGCTCTCCCATTCCCGCGCGTGTATCCCGTAATGGCCTGTCATGTAAGGCACCGTCAGTGGCGTCGAGACCTCCGATTCCTCCCGGGAAAGGTATGCATCAACTCTTTAATTCAATACACAATCACTTAAAATAATGAATTAATGAATAAATAAAATAACAAATTCCTAATAAACGTAAGATTTTCACACACAATACTGTACTGTACATACAAACACGTAAATTGTCTAGTGATATACTGTATATGTGAACGCCGGTGGCATATAAAAAAGCTACCGGTGCCCGTTAATAGCGAACTAATACATAGTTGTGTCCATTATATCAGATCACGTAGAGGTGAATCTGGCCGTAAGGAGCAGTGAAACCGATACTGATTTCATTGGCCGCTCTTTCATATTCTACGAGTGCAGCGCCCATAAAACGTAAGTGTCTTTCCATTCGCACATCCCTTTCCCCTCTCATCTCTTTAATACTCATTTTATTTTCTCGCACTTTCTTTGCGAGACTAATAAAAATATCTATAAATTAAAGTTTTATCCACTCGTTTGCTGCGAGAAAATACTAATCATATTGTTATGAAGTGTACTTAAAGTGCTTTTTATTTATTAATACGAGTTTATATAAATCCATTTCCATTTTTTATTTGCTTTTACAGTATTAGTTATATTCTTAATATTATCGCAATTTTCTTACTCTCCTATACACTGCTTATATTTATGAGTATTATTACTGATTATAATGATTACGATTATTAGGTGCAAATCCTGCGTTACGAGCGCCTGGGCCTGTAACTGGTGTCAACATGAAAATTTATGCACTCATAACACATCCCAATGTGCCCGAAGAGTTATCGTCGGCGAGAATGTAAGTGCCAAACATACTGTCCCTTTAAATTGCAAAATATAATATATATAGATTTTAAACTCCATTCTCCGTTCAATTGTCTGACAGTCCATTTAAATCGTAAACATTATTCATGAAAATACACATCAATTGTGAACATTTTCTAACATTAGCTATAAATGTCAAGAATTCATTTGAAAATTACAAACACTATGCGCCAAATTCTTGCCATAGTTTCATATATCTTTTTATTTCAATTCAAATAACACTTTATTTATCATAAATTTTATTTTTATGCCCTTATTATTATTCACTAAGAATATTGTGTTGTTTTTATATAAACCTTTTGACTCTTGATATTCAACAGATTTTCAAAAATGGCTTTAAAAATATTTTTCATATATGAACAGCAAACACAATTTGAGTAGAAGTTGTGCTATTTTTCTCGACTGATTATAATACAAGTGCAGAATAAATAAAATTTTCAAAAAAATGTTTTTTATTTAGTTTATGTGTTATTTCGCTAGCGTTTGAAAACGGAATTTAAATGCAATTTATGTACTTTTTAGTCAAGAATTATGTAATAGTAGTGTACGGAATGGAAAAACTTTTTACTCGCATATAAATGACACTATTTATGGCTTGCATTTAGAAAATTGCATTTCAAATGCTTTTTTCAGCAAAAAGTCAAATAAAGTATAAGTGCCGGAGTATACACACACCGACACTATAGCCCAACCCCTCAGCCTCTCATACATAGAAAATCCGATGTCTTTCAATAGAAATATCTATTTGTCTTTTGTTATGCAAATTTATAAATACATATAAATTATAAATTTATTTATATGTACTGCACATGCATGCCATATATGATATTAATGTATAACTTATATTTCTAACTAATGCCTCATTTATTATGATATTCACTGCATTTGGCTATCAAACAGATTATACGATTATATTATTTATATTTCCCTACAATAGTAACTGTTATGTGGACTCTATTCTAGTATTTTAAATTAAAATTTTATTTCTCATTCATATAAGTCTTAATATAAAAAAGTATTTCATTTCTCTTTCATTTTTTCTTTCATGTTATTTATTATATAATTTTGAATTAAGAAATCATTCATTCATTTCTTTATTTCTGTTATATATTTATATTATTTTGGAATTCCTTTCATACACTAATATAAATGGGAGGGAATGGGAGAATAAATTCATTTATTTAAATGTATGAATGAATTTGAATTCCAAAGGAAAGACATATAGGGAAAGACATATAGGAGTTCATACACTATCGCATTGAATTTACATGAAAATTAGTCACAAAACTCTCGTATATTTAGTATTATATAACTTATTCTGCATTATATTGCCGTTCCGTGTGTTCTCCCCATTGAGATAACACAACACAACAACACAAAAAAGTTGACGAAATTATCTTAAAGTAATTCATTTAATGTAAAAATACTCATTCATTAGGTTAAGTGATTTCATTAGTTAAGAAGTTTGTGTTACGTTTAATTGAGATAACACAACACAACAACACAAAAAAGTTGACGAAATTATCTTAAAGTAATTCATTTAATGTAAAAATACTCATTCATTAGGTTAAGTGATTTCATTAGTTAAGAAGTTTGTGTTACGTTTGTCGCTAATCTTAATGTAGTTTTACGCGAAAACTTTCGTATAATTTAACGATTGATTTATTATTTTTGGAAAATAATAGCATTATTTTTAATTTCTTATTAATCTATTGTAATTAAAAAACTTTGTATTAATTTTATATTTATTGCTATTTGTTTTCTCCTCCTATTATGGCGTCTATTAGAGTCAACAAAACTCATTAATTAAGGGCCGACAGCACTGCCCATCGTTTACCATCGATAATGAGATACTCATACCTAACGGCGCTAAACGAGAAATAACTATCGAAGTTAGAAATCTGATCCCATCTCTGGTAAGGAATGCCATCAAAAATTAGATATTTATGAAACATAATGTTGGCGTCACTCGTATGTATCGCTAATTAATAATTTTGTCGCTCAATGTCTCGTGAACTACAGGAAGGCTTTCAGTGTATCGTCGAGATTGAAGGGGCGAAGGAACGGGTGTTCGCCAGAGTCAGAGATAACAAAGTAATTTGCGCCGAGAGTGTGGTATGTATTGAATGCATTGATAGATCCTGCGTTACGAGCGCCTGGGCCTGTAACTGGTGTCAACATGAAAATTTATGCACTCATAACACATCCCAATGTGCCCGAAGAGTTATCGTCGGCGAGAATGTAAGTGCCAAACATACTGTCCCTTGAAATTGCAAAATATAATATATATAGATTTTAAACTCCATTCTCCGTTCAATTGTCTGACAGTCCATTTAAATCGTAAACATTATTCATGACAATAAACATCAATTGTGAACATTTTCTAACATTAGCTATAAATGTCAAGAATTCATTTGAAAATTACAAACACTATGCGCCAAATTCTTGCCATAGTTTCATATATCTTTTTATTTAAATTCAAATAACACTTTATTTATCATAAATTTTATTTTTATGCCCTTATTATTATTCACTAAGAATATTGTGTTGTTTTTATAAAAACCTTTTGACTCTTGATATTCAACAGATTCTCAAAAATGGCTTTAAAAATATTTTTCATATATGAACAACAAACACAATTTGAGTAGAAGTTGTGCTATTTTTCTCGACTGATTATAATACAAGTGCAGAATAAATAAAATTTTCACAAAAAAATGTTTTTTATTTAGTTTATGTGTTATTTCGCTAGCGTTTGAAAACGGAATTTAAATGCAATTTATGTACTTTTTAGTCAAGAATTATGTAATAGTAGTGTACGGAATGGCAAAACTTTTTACTCGCATATAAATGACACTATTTATGGCTTGCATTTAGAAAATTGCATTTCAAATGCTTTTTTCAGCAAAAAGTCAAATAAAGTATAAGTGCCGGAGTATACACACACCGACACTA